>VMBQ01001171.1:0-25001 GCA_007657795.1 Dreissena rostriformis | reverse complement strand
TGTCTACTTGAAATGGATAATAATAATAATAGCGTTGTGTTTAACTTTTAATGTCGTCCTTTTCGAATCATAACAATATATATCAAACAATAATAACAATGACGTACATATATGTGACGTTAGCCGGCGGCGTCAAACGACGTCGCGCCAAATTCCCAACATTCTCCGGGCCGCGAAATGTTAATAAACACGAACAACAATATGATTATTTAAATACAATAATTAAATCTACTGATACACTTGAAATGTAAAATGTCCATAACACTGGGAAGAGTTTAACACTTGATTGCACAATTAAAAGTCAGTTGTCGTCACATTGTACTTCTAGCGGGTATAGTTTTACAATAGGTCTGGTGGTGATTCCACCTGATGTACGGATGCGCGCGGCTCTCGTCAACCCATCATTTCCGGTGAGAAGCTCGTCTACCACAGCCAAGGTCCACTGAAGTCGCGGCTTGAAGTCGTCCTGCACGATAACAACGTCGCCCAAGCGTATCGTCTGATGGTTGTTGCCGCCTTTCGTCTGGAATTCCCGCAGTGACGTCAGATATTCGTGAGTCCATCGGTGACGGTACTGTTCGATAAGACGCGCGTGAGCCAGTGCGCGTTGTGTGATATCACGGCGTGTAACGTTGGGGAATGAACTATCACCAACGGCTTTAGCGTCACTGTATGGTAGTCCAGTCAGTCTTCTTCCATGGAGTAGATGCGCTGGTGTGAGTGGTTCTGGATCATCTCGACCGGAAGTGACGTACGTAATCGGTCTGTCATTCATGATTGCTTCAACTTCTGTAATCACTGTATGAAGTGTCTGGAAGTCAACAGAAGCCCTTCCAAGCACTTTCTTGATGGTAGTTTTCATAACTCCGACGAGGCGCTCCCACCATCCGCCATACCACGGGGCTCTTTGGGGAATAAACTGCCACTTCGTTCCTTTATCTGTCAATGCTGCTTGAATGGTGGGTGAGCTACATAGCCGTTCAATATGTGTAGCTGCTGCGTGGAACGTTGTTGCGTTGTCCGAAATCATAAGGCGCGGTAACGACCGTCTGCTCACAAAGCGCCTGAATGCAAGCAGAAAGGAGTCTTCTGTCAGATCAGGAACAATCTCGAGGTGGACAGCGCGTGTATTAGCGCACGTGAAAAGACATATGTACACTTTCTGCTGCTGTCGTCGATCCGTCTTCACGTGTAAAGCGCCGCTGTAATCAACACCAGTAACTGTAAAGGGTCGTGCATCTGTGACTCTGGACGCCGGAAGTGGAGGTGGGACCGGCGCAGTGTATGATTTTCCCGTTATTTTTCTACAGTTCACACAATGATGTACATATATGTGACGTAAGCCGGCGGCGTCAAACGACGTCGCGCCAAATTCCCAACAAATACCTTCATGTTTGTGACAACAATCAACTGAATTCAAATGACAAGATGAGCAAGATAAGACCTTTGTATTCTCTGATCAATGACCGATGTTTGCAGTACTTTCCAATGGAGCAAGATCTTGCAATCGATGAGTCCATGGTTCCTTACTTTGGTAAACATAGTGCTAAGCAGTTCATTCGGGGAAACCCATTCGATTCGGTTTCAAGTTGGTTTGTCTTACTACCAGACTTGGTTACCTCATTCAGTTTGAGCCCTTTCAAGGTGCCGGTGCCGGACGACATGAACTTGGGATGGATCCTGGAGTAGTACTTGACCTGATTTCGGCGCTTCCCTAAGCACCGTATCGGCTTTACGTCGAAAATTTATTCACAAGTGTAAAGCTTTTAGATCGGCTGGCCGAAATGGACATTGGAGGAACAGGTACGCTGCGTCCCAATCGAATTGAAAAGTGTCCTTTGCTTCCCCAAAAACAGATATTAAACATGGAACGTGGCCGGTACGATTATCGTTATGACGAACATGGTCAGGTCCTTATTGTGGAATGGAATGACAACAACCTTGTACATATGGGCACGAACTGCCACAAAATCACTCCAGTAAACAGGGTCCAGCGTTGGTCAAAATGTTAAAGAAAGATTATAGAAGTGCAACAGCCAAACGTTATTGCGGAATACAACAGATGTAAGGGAGGTGTTCATCGTATGGATCAAAATATTAACACCTAAGAATTGGTATTCGGATAAAGAAATGGTGGTGGGCACTGTTTGCGTTTATCCCGGACATGGTTGTGTAAAATGCATTGGTCCTGTACAGGTTATCCGCCAAATACCAGAACCAACCCATGGATCTTCTAGATTTCAGGCGGGAAATATGCAAAGTTTATCTTATGTATTCCCAACGAGCTTTGCGTGGACGTCCGGTTGGGAGGGTCATGCACATTAATCGCAGAGTACCGGCTGCTGTCAGGCAAGACAGGCGCGACCACTTCATTGCGCCAAATAATGTTGAAGTGTAATGTTGGACTCCATGACATTTAGCATTTCATCGCCAGTGATAAGTGGAGAAATATATTTCACAATTCACAGACAGGTTATTGGATTGTCATAAACATGCAGAAAAACGTACATTCATGCATATTTGGAAGTAAATGTATCATTACTAAAAGATGGAATATATATGAATATTGATATTTTATGTGTCTGGCGTCCCAAATTTGGGATATGACTAAAATTGCATAAATCAATTAAATTACAATAGTAAATATCATTAAAAAGTTGTTTAATAGCATAATTATAGTGTTCCTTTCAGCTTTTAATAAAATTGCAAAAAAAAATTAATGTGGTCATTAATGGGTAGAGCATAACAAAACACTACACAATATTTATAACAATAACAAGTAAATATACAAAGCACTTTGTAGATCTTTTACCTATCCACTTTTACTAATTTAGCCATTCTATCAAAACTGCAAATTGGTATGCTATAAATGCACAATAAATGCTTTGATTTTCTTAACCGTTACTTAATATGTGGCATAATATTCTTAACCTTGGGATTGTGCGGTTATGCTTTTGCCAGTGGTGAAAACGATTTAAATATCAATGGAATTAATTGTGTAGTTTTTTTTTCCAGTTGTAAACAATAATTCAATAGAAATGGAATAACAGTTAAAACAGTGATTTTAAAAGGAAAAAGGAAAATTGACGTAAAATTTCAACTACTTCGCTTGACACGAACTTTTTAAAAGCATATTCGTACTGACAATACTGGAATTAAACAAACAATTGAGACGGTCGTCGCCATTTGTCATTCCCTTACACAATATGGCTAGGATTTTTACATCACAATCCGGTTGTGTACAGATGGAGAATACCGTTATGTCAAAGTACACACGAAAGACTTGAAATCTAGACTAAACATAAAAGCAAAGGCGCGCCACTTACAGGTGCAATTTCATAGAATAAAACCGGAACAATAATGGCTTCACGTAATCAAATTAAAAACAATGGAAACTGAAGGAGATAACATTAAAGCTGGACAAAAAACAGAGCATAGGTCCAGTCAGCAGCGTTAATGAATCTGATAGTAGCATAAATAAGTCTTCAAAACTCAAAGAGAAGAAAATATATCGAAAGGCAACCAGATCAGTACAAAATATGACAGCAATGCAGATAGCGCAAGTGAACCGGAAAAGGCCAAACAAAAACTTACCCAAAATGAAATTTCAAAGTGCTTTAAATGATGAAAACGATGTAGATATCGCAGCAGAATTAAACCAGATCAACAAAAAACTGAACTAACAAAAGACAGTAGTGAAATTGGGGATCTCATTAAGAACATAGTATTACATTTTAAGAAGGAAATGCTTGGGCCCGTGATGTTAAGAATTGACAAAGTTCATAGCGAACTCTTTGGCAAAGCAATAAAAACACTATAATGACCAAACAAATAAAGGAATTGAACACCAATGTGAACGACCAGAAATACGGAAATGAACGCTTACGGAAATACTTACACATTCAAGGGTCCAAAATTGATTTAAAGACCAATCAATCAGAATAATATATCAGGCGATGCAATGTCAAACTTCCCCAGTGCTTAGCATTGACCGTTCCAAGGCGGTGACCCCAGCTTTATTCTACTATGTGTATATGTTGTTTCGTTTTGTTGCGTACTGTACCGTTTTGACAATTGGTTCCTTGCCATAAATAAAGGACCACGAATGTGTGTATAATAGAAATGCGATACTACTGCAGCTTCTGGAGTTTCACTTCTTTATATTGATAGAGAGTATGTATGAGATAACATCGAAATTCATAGAAATCCTCAATAAAGACATACCCGGAGCTTGAGCTATCTGCTGCGGATATCGACATCATACATTGAATTGGCAATTTCGTCAACAAATAGACGGATCAGTAGTTTTAAAATGATTTTCCGTATGAAAAGAAGCAAATTGGTGGAAAGGCGCGGAACATATGCGAAAGAAAACAGAGAAAACCTATATTCCTATACGATCACCTCAAAAAGTTGAACGCCCATGTCTTCGCATGTTTGAAAGAAACAAAATGCCATGTTTACATGTGCCTGGTCACGCGACGGCGTAATCTACAACCGCGATGTAAACGAAATTGTAGCACAGGGCCAGTACAACTACTGGATAGTACTACCATGGCCGATCGAGTGACTTACCTAAATCATGGAACGAAGTGGAGCCTTATCAATCATGTACTCAATTAGACTAACAGACAGTGCTCAAACAACCATCAAACATCAACAGAGCAGCACGTGCAGCATGAGATTCACGAACAGTTCATGTTAACGGCAATACATATGTAATGTTTCGTCAACTGATATAGATTTTTTAGTTAAAAAATGATGCAATTACGCTATATTTATTACGAAAAATTATACTTCTAAACAAAAATATAACTACTGTGGCATAAAGCTGTCATATGAAATATGTTTTTGAGCGGCCTCTATTCCGTTCGCACGCTTTCAAGATTTAATCTCTAATTTACAAGAAAAATAAAACAAATGTAGAAAAAGAAACAGTTTATTCAAACCGGATTGCTGTAGTAATTGTTTGTTTTTTAGTTTGTGTTTAAATCTAAAAAATGCACCTTATGATTGCAAAATGATATTGCCATATATGAACCTGTAACAATCGTTTTAAAATGCTTGCCTTTATATATATTATATACTTGATCAATTAAAGTATAGTAAATATGTTTGCACATAACGATTGTCATTTTAAAACTCATGGTTTTTGCCCATCATAACCACTAAAAAGGTAAATTGTGGTTAATATAAAAGCACGTGATTCCTATCACTGTTCAACCAATAAATATCATAATAACCTAAATTGGATAATGGGTAACACCTAAAATTTGTTTTGATATTCAAAATGTTAATGTCAGTACAGAGCACTTATAATATTTCTGATTAAAGATATTCATGTTAACCTACTTAAAACATGACCATACAATCTCTGTAAATACAACTGTTATACAGCCACTTCATCATTTCTATTGTTAAAGGATGGGTTTGAAATACTTGCAGAAATAAGTCAAATTCTTGTTTACCGCAGTAAACAATAAATCTAAAATACTGACTCTAACATTCGAACATTGTTTACTTTAAACGTATTGATAGATATATGGTAATACATATATTCACATAATATTCACACTGTGACAGTCATAGTTTGTATCATATTTATAAGGTGTAACATCGCGAGTTTATTTAATCCTCGGTAGAAAACAGTTATCTCACGAGGGATGCATTTCACAAAAGGAAACGTTTGCACAATTAAAGTGATTGTTGGCTGATCTATGATTTTTTTGACTACCGTACTATTGTAATAAACAAAGGTATGTCCTAAGGATTGTTTGTCTGACAGGTTGAATTGTCACGGATAAGGTTATGCATTTTGGTGGTACCTGAACACTCTGTATGTACTCATGTAATTAAAAGATGTGTTATGCACCCATGCATGTTTTCCCGTCACTATACTACATTACTGCATTCAAAGTACATTTTTTCTTTCACTGTTATACATTTCTGTATTCACAGTCGATGCATTTTGCCTTTCACTGTAGTACGTTTCTTCATTTAAAGTCTATGCTTCTTCATTCAAAGTCTATGATTCTTCATTCAAAGTCTATGCTTCTTCATTCAAAGTCTATGCTTCTTCATTCAAAGTCTATGCTTCTTCTTTCAAAGTCTATGCTTCTTCATTCAAGGTCTATGCTTCTTCATTCAAAGTCTATGCTTCTTCATTCAAAGTCTGTGCTTCTTCATTCAAAGTCTATGCTTCTTCATTCAAAGTCTATGCTTCTTCATTCAAAGTCTATGTATTTTTTGCCTTTCACTGTAGTACGTTTCTTCATTAAAAGTCAATGCCTTTCGCATTTTACTGTATTACATTACCCCATTATTAGTCCATGCATTTTTTGCCTTCTTTGTCGCAAATTCTGCATTCAAAAGCAATACAGTTTTGCCTTTCGCAAGTGTTGAACTTATTTGACAGACAGTAATAAATAATTGTATTGGTGATTTCATGTCGGTCATTTCAACAAGGTTAATTTCATTATTTATATAAATGCAGTTTGAAGAATGAAAAAAAATGTTTGACTTTTATCACAGTTTTGAACGCAAACTGTGGACGAAGTAAGATTTCTTTAAGGCTATAGTATTTTTCAACTTTTTTTGCTTATGTCTCACTTGTCAGTGTTCAATAAAAATATATATAAAACATGCTTCATCACAGAGCTGAAACTATGCGTTTAACAAATGAGTTTTGTCAAATACGAATACGCCAACCATTTAGACATCTTATGCGGCGCTTCTGTTTGCCTTATACTGTATCATCATGTTACCATCCAATGTATTGTGCCCTGCATTGCTTTACAGTTTGCCACCCAATAAATGGTTAATTTGCCTTCCATTGTACATGCAATTAACACACTTATATACTTCAACCGAAATAGGTATATGAAATGCAGAGGCGTGCATTTTACATTGTACTCAAGCCTGCTTTGCAAAAATCAATCTATTTTTTTGCAACGAATTGCAATAAGCGTTCAAGTAGCCTGTTTACGAGGCTATCACATAAAGCCTTGGTTTTGTGGTATGTACTTCCTAATGCAACGTTTAAACCTCTGTAATTGAACATTCAACGACTACAATCTGACATGGAGATAAAACATTTGCTGAATGTTATATTGATTTAAGGCATGAACGTATGGCTGATAAAAGATTTAAACATAACCTGGTATCTATTGTGTGCATTTTAAATGACCGAACACTCGCTCAAGGCTCGTGGTTTAGCCCTCATTTAATAAACTTGTCTTTTTCAATATCAACTTGGTATTCTCTTTTACTTGGGTATTCGGATTCTCTTGAATTGAGCTCATCGTTTAAGGGCATTGTCAATACATGTCTAATGTATGAATGTGTAAGTTAATGAGTACGTCGATTTTTTTCATTTGAATCATGAACAATATACGACTATTATTAATTAGCCAAAAATATTTTGTTATGCAAACAAGGGGATATATTCTTATAACTATACTAGTGTTAGCAGCATATGAAGAGCGGTGTTTAATATTTGCACAAAATGATAAAGTGACCCTCACATGGTAGACTTATTTATTCTAAAGTATTCTCATTTCGTTTTATGATTAGGTGTTACATTATCAATTCACTATTCCGAGTATACTACATGTCAGATTTTATTAGATTGTCATTAGCACGCTGCAATATATATGATATCGTTGTATTCAGTATGTGGATTGTTAATCTTATATTCTAGAGTAATTATTTTTTATCAGGAGATCAGTAAAATATTTAACACACGAACATGTTTACAAAATGATCTGATGCTTAGCTGTCTGTAAATCAATATATAATATATGTTTGTATGAATAAAAGCACATTTTTATAACGATGGTGTTGTCGGTATACATGACCCGAAACTTCACAACCATGTGTTCCGTGTTACAATTAGAAANCGACTCTGAAAAGAAAGCGAAATATGTTGAAAAAATATATAAAACCTACTCACCCTAAAGAATTCTCCGAGTATTTTTAAAACATCCAGTCTTTAGCGCTACCTCGGAAGTAGCATTGACTCGTTTATTAATGTATCTCTAAAAAAAAGAAGGGGCCCCCGTAATTAACGGCCGTGTTATAGTATTGTCCAGTTTCAGGAAGAGTGTTGCATAACTGTATGCACACGTCTTAGATATTTCTCTGATCTGTTATACTCTAAGTTTGTTTGCAATTTTGCTACCATTGTATTCGGAACAAAATAAAAGAGTGAATAAAAGTTTTACATGCTCTATGTTACCACTATCTATGAGGCATGTGTTGTGCAATATACTCTAATTTTGCACATTTTAGGTGTTGTTAAATGCGCGATCTGGTTACCGAGCGCACATGTTACTCATATTTAATTTGGACTCATGCCATGCCCTCAAGTGCAAAACTAACAGTGATGTTTACCCACATTCACTGATATGTTTTAATTTGTTGTACGTTCGGGATGAGAAGAAAACTACTTCCGTGTTTTTTCTGCGTCGATTTTCGATGTTTTTATTCATCCTACAGAGACATTTTTCTAATCGACGTTATGTGTCCACCTGAGATATGCGTTGGTTACAAAGACATACATTGTAGTTATTCGTTGTCAGGGTAAAATTAAAAGTCTTAACCGACGATGCAGTCAAATAATAACACCAACTGGAGAATCTGCGAACATAACGTTTGGAAAACGGATCCTTGAAACATGAAAGCGGACTAATTTAAGTTTGAAAGACATTATGTTTCAATGCGATATGGGCCTGGATGTTAATAACCACAGGATTGGCAACGGATTTCACATAAATCAATCCATTATTGGAAATGCATATCTCAATAAGCAAAAACAACAGCAATATTAAACAGCAACAAAATAACGATACAGTTACGTTATTTTTTTTTTCAAATTTACGGTCTCTTATCTTAAATACTAGTATATGCACTACAGATTCACAAGGAACGTTCATATCCTTAGGAGATTAAGTTCCAAACGTTATATTTCCCTTGGACATAAAAGTATTTTACCCGCACTCCCTATTGCAAGCCTGCATTCAAACGCCAAAAGGAAAATTTAGACAGACTTGTTAACAGTTTCATATAATGACAAATATCAGTTATGAATAGATTTGCAATTGTCCAAGGTTAACCCACATACTATCAATAGATTACGAAATCATGTATGCAAAAATGTTCTTTGTTCTAGTCCGCAAACAAATATTTAAGGCTAAAGGGACTTGTACACAGATTTTCGAGATTTTGTAAAATGTTATAACATATGTTTAATAACAAATCTATAATATTTTAAATATGCTTTACTTATAATAATAGAAAGAAATAAAGTTTGATAAAACATATTGCCGACCGCGGGATTCGAATCTGGGTCCTCTGGAAGCAAAAGCCATCGCGCTACCTCTGCACCACGCTGCCTTTCATGTGGATATATTAATACTCGACGTATTTTCCAAATAATCGAGGAAAAGGGTTACGCACACTTTATTATTTTATCGATTTCAAATTATGATTATCCGTTAATGAACCAATATTTTAAACAATTTTCTTAGTCAATAGTGTTATTTCGCTTGTTTAAACATAATGTCATACGTTTTGTTGTTTTTTTTTTTTTAATATATGCACTTATTTTGAAAATCGTCATTTTACCATACTATGCACAGGTCCCTTAAAAGGTTAACAAATAGATTCAGGTTCTATGTTACATACAGTGTAAAAAATGGTTTAAAATATACTTAAAGTGTTCCATCAAATATTACAAAATAATAATATTGCAAGCTGGTTTTAGAACTATGTTCAAACAGTTGTTGTCATAAGCAGAATTGCAGTCGAATGCGCCATTTGCAGTGTCTTACTTATTGCCATTTCAAACTCATTTGTGTCTGCTTTGTATACGTACAACCGGGTAAAAGTATATTCTAAAGATGAAACAAGCAAGTTTGCAATACAACAATATAATGATTGTTTAATGATTTAATGTCTTTTCTTACATAAGACCAGATTATACAACCCTCATCAACAGATTAAACTATGTTTTCAATTAAAATACATGACAAAATACGCGTTTAAACTAAAATATGTCTTCGATTTATTCTGTGATTCACAGATGTTTCATTTCAGATATTGTCATGGCGTCTGGAAGTACGTCTCTCATTGTGGCCGCCTTCGACTTTGGCACCACATACAGTGGGTATGCGTTCTCCTTCAAAGACAGTCCAAATGACGTGAAAACAAACGAAAAATGGTACGCTGGTTCAGGTCAGCTTGTTTCACTTAAAACGTCAACGAGTGTACTGCTTAATGAAAAGGGCGAGTTCGACTCGTTTGGATTTGAGGCGGAAGACAAATACTCCAATCTGGCAGCAGATGAAAAGCACCATGGATGGAGACTGTTCAGACGATTTAAGATGATCCTCCACAATGAAAAGGTATATTTTTGTAAAGAAATATGTTGAATTTATCATCTACCAAGCCATGTTGATTAAAAAATGTATTGCAAGTACTTCACTGTTATAACAGTAGATATGTGGTTTAATTTCTGATTTCTGATTAAGCCGATAATCCCTTTTATGTAAGCACAATTATTCTGCGAACTAGTATTGGCATATACGGTTATTATTGTCTTACCGTTTGTATATTTAGGGTATTTCCCATTCAACAACTGTTGAAGATTTGGAAGGGAAAAGCT
Source organism: Dreissena rostriformis (assembly GCA_007657795.1). Classification (NCBI taxonomy): domain Eukaryota; kingdom Metazoa; phylum Mollusca; class Bivalvia; order Myida; family Dreissenidae; genus Dreissena; species Dreissena rostriformis. The sequence goes on along the minus strand of VMBQ01001171.1, from coordinate 14,338 downwards.
ATCCAGCATTTCCAATTTTCACCATGTCAATTCGGTATCTACAACAACATTTACTGCGTTCACTGAATACGAGCAAAATCGGAATAAGTGAGAGTGATATCAACTACATCATTACGGTCCCTGCCATTTGGAGCATTGCCGCAAAAATGTTCATGAGAGAAGCAGCAATTGAGGTACGCTTTAATGATATCATTCAATTACAACATGATTATAATTTTTAATGGAAACCGCAAAAGGCCGTATACGTAATCAGTCGAGATTGTCTTCTCGAGATTGTCTTCCAGCTAAAAGCGATGTATGCATGTCGTTATCGTCCCCGTCTTCTGTTTTTAAGAATCTTAATTATGTACTAATGTTTTGCAATAAGACTTATTCAAATTTAATTTGTTACATTCAGGCCGGAATTGATGGCAAAAGACTAAAGTTGGCTCTAGAGCCCGAGGCAGCCGCTGTTTGCTGTGAAGCCGTCGGAGATACGTTGACAGGACAGAAGTTCATGGTATTGGACATTGGAGGTAAGCATGTCATTTAAATTGAACGGAAGAAGAATCGTGCTAACACTTCTGTTGCTCTAGGCTCATTCCTCTCTCGGTGATTGCGTGTTTGCCTCTCTTTTATTTTACGTAAACAATTTAAATAAACTTTCTGAATTGATTTGCAATGCTAGGTTTCCACTATCGCGCAATCCGTAATGAATGTCACGATCGGTCCATGTTAGTGATCGTGGTCTTTCTCTGAGATGCAAGGCTTAGATACGACGTAATGCGTATCTTTACGTTGTCTATTGTACAAGATTGGGAACTGTTCACGATTTGATAAGTACAGGTTTAATCTGATCTCCAGTTTAAATACGAAAACATACAGTCAATTGGGTCTGTTTTAAACGAGTTTGCGATTGGGTCTCGCTCTGACACGCTCATTATGACCGGGTTCTCTGAATTAAATGCGTTATTGTGAGAGGAGATACGTTCAAATACATTTGTCACCAATCAATATGCTCCATTACGATGCGATGCGAACTCTTTAACATTGTGATCGATCATGTGCATGATTAAGTTAGGTGTCGGCTCGAATGATATAAATACTGACGGTTTATTCTTGCGATTGTAACACATCGTAACAAGACATGGATTTTCTAGCCTATGATTGACGTGGACGTACGTAGAACTATAGACGTTTATGTGTTTTTTACTGACCTGGTATTATAGAGCATCACCGATTCACATCAAATACTGTTATCGATGTGTTCTCATACGTTAGCTACTGCTGATGTTGCTACTGCTGTGGTTTTTGCATTTCCGTCTTCTTTTCAACTGCTTATAAAAATAACACTTTAGCTGAAAAGACAGCCAATAGTACTTTGATATTTAATAAAAATACATCACCAATATTTTATAACGCGTATTTTCATATTTTAGTAGGCACCGCTGACATATCTGTGCACGAGAAACAAGCCGATGGTTCACTGAAGAATATCAGCGCCCCTAGTGGAGGACCATGGGGAGGCATATATGTTGATGAAAACTTCACCAAATTTTTGTCAGAAGTATTCGGCACAAAGGCAATGTCAACTATGCAGACAAAAGAAATGTACGATTACTTTGATCTGATTCGCGACTTTGAGATGAAGAAAAGAAAATTTGAGTTCGATTCCGAGGCAGATGTTACCTTTCGGATACCGGCTGCACTTAAGGAAAATGCTGAAAAATATTTCCATCAATCTTTGTCTGACCGACTCGCATCCTTGAAATACGGTGACAGAGTTTTCACTCGAGGAAAGGACAAACTTGGACTGAAATCATCAGTTATGCAATTTTGGTTCACAAAACCAGTCTCTAAGATGGTGCAGCATATGCAGAATAATCTACAAGAAGAGCGATTGAGAGATGTCAATTTTATCATCTTGGTCGGAGGGTTTGCAGAGAGCCCCTACATACAACAGAGGATACGGGAAGCATTTTCTGGAAGACGATTGATAATTCCTAAGGATCCAGGTCTTGCCGTATTGAAAGGAGCCGTAATGTTCGGACACAAGCCTGACGTCATATCATCCAGGGTTATGGAATACACGTACGGAATAGATATGTGGGCTCGGTATGACGCGAATAAATTCCCAGTAGAAAAGAAAGTATTCAAAAACGGTAAATGGCTAGTTGAAAACGTTTTTAAAATCTTTGTGAGAAGGAATGAAGATGTTCAAGTCGGTAGCAAGGTGATGCATAATATCAAACCTATGAAAATAAAATTATCTATTCCAATCTACAGGACAACAGTCAGAGATCCGGTGTACATCACCGATCAAGGATGTGAGCTTATTGGAGAATTGCGTATATATTGCGACGAAAACATTCCATTGAAGGAACAATCCCACGAGACAACGTTCATGTTTGGCGACACGGAGCTTCATGTTATGTCTAAGAACATCAAAACAGGAAAGGTGGAGACACTGACGCTGGACTTGAACAAGTAACAGATATCGGTATCTCAAACACACACGGTTATGTTGAGGATGTGTGACAATATGGGTGTTATCAAGTGATCAAGAAGAAACACAAACTTATTGAAAACACAACACAAAAATGCTATTTGTTCTATATTGCATTATTATGAGTTTTTATTCGTTTTATTTCACCATTAACAATTATTGACTTCATAAATTGCTCTATAATGTAGTTAACATAGGCATACAACATTATGTAGATATTTCATTAACATTTGGGGATAGTCAAATTATTTCCTCGAAGAAGAAGGCAATATCTTGAACTTTTACCTTGAATCCGTAAAGCCGAGGGCAACAGATTGAAATACTTCCCTGTATACGGAGGGAAAATAATTTGACTATACTCTTATACCAATGAAATATCTGTTTTATTACTTACTACTAAAAATTAATACAATTTCATTATTTTGTTTACTATTAGTAGTAGTATGAAATTAACTCAACACTCTAAAATTAATTAGCATGGGGCTTGCTTTTTTACATTCAGTATTCACAATATTGCATTGTGTATCGTTTTGCGCATTCGAATATGAAAACATCGCAAAACATGACCCGCTTGTTTAAACAAAGTGATAAACAGTATAAAATGCGTTATTAGCATTTTTAAAGTTAAGTAGTTAGTAACATATATTTTTTTGCTTTGACATTTGTGTATATATTAACGTATTTAATTAGTTATGTTTTTTTACCCACATTTATGCAAGATTGTTAAGTTTGAGGTTCCGCGTTAATTTCATGTGGTATTACATTACTTGGTGTGTGTGGTTATTATGGTATAACGTTTATTTCGTGTATTTTTCTACTGAAGTTTTTATAACACTTACAACGTAAGAGAGTAGATAAAGTTCACTAGAACGTAGCTCGCATAGTACACAGTATATAGCCACTGTATATTAATCTTATTAAGAGATTGACTTCAATTATCAATTTTCAGTTATAATATATTTCTAATATTTTTGTATCTAGTTTATTTAATGCAATTATTTTAACAAACGATGTACATTATGGGCATGGTTTCGATGTGGCAACCGATTAATTTTAAAATCTCATCTTACTGCTGGCTCTTAGATGATTATTTGAAATACATTTTCGAAGAAAGAGCATTCATTTAAAAATGATTGTTTTATACACGAAAACTTAATAAGCCTAAACGAAGCTGATAAGCTTTTGCACAAGCAAGTCAGACGAATGTGGGCTCGACCCCTTGATGAACCTGTTTTAAACGAGTCTCGAATGTCTTGAAAGTAGTGGATAAAAAACAAGAATTTCTCCCTGATAGAATTTCTGTAGTTTCATTGTTTGTTACATTATTCCATCCAAACAATTTCCAACCTGTCTGGTGACAGTTATGAAGGGATTTAAAATTATCTTCGGTCAACCCACATGATATCAATAGATTAAGAGATCATGTGTGCGAACATGTCCTTTGTTCTAGTCCGCAAACGAATATTTAAGGTTAAAGGGACTTGTTCAAAGATTTTCGTATTGTATCGATATGACCCGATTCTAGAAATCGCCAATGGGTATTCAATGCGTTCGTTTAGTAAAGTAATGAAAGACAATGGGCATTTTGAATGAAGAAATAAAGATACTTGTTTAACACTTTTAAGTATTAAAAACAATGTCATTCAATGTATAATTAAACAACACTATAATATGTGGATTAGTCTATCGTGGAATTTGAACCCTGGAACTGCAGTGGTAAAAACCAACGCTCTGCGTATACACCATGGAAAGTTATGGATAAGATAGTCGCATATGGGAACCGCTATCTTGCTATGATTTTTACCGAATTTTCGTACTTTTACGCGCATACTAAAACATTCGGAGTGACGGTCATTTACAAAATGAGGCGACATTGCATATAGTTCGCTACAGTTCAATACCTTAAGGTTTGTTTTATATCTAAATTTCACGTTGTACTGTCTATATATTTGAATTTCGTCAAGACTAAAATGGTGCACCGTACATTTATAAACTATTTTACGGCGTTGTTCAATTGATCGATACCAAGAAATTTAAACCGGAAGTTTAATCAATGAAAGTTGAGGTACAAAATTAAACGTAATAATAACTTCAAATACAATTCATGATAAGTGTACATGTAATACATGCATGTTTCAGTGTTGCTTTATTATTTTTGCGCTTCGTATAGTGTTCTACAGATACCAATACTTCGTTTTGTTACAAAAATAATTGTCAAATACTTTCTCTTTCGATTTACATATACCTGTATGCACGATTCAACCATACACTCCAAACATTTCGTCAAGGGAGGAAAATATCAGGGAAATATTATGTTAGAAAACATAGACTGTGAATATAGAAGTTTTTAAGAAATTATTTGTGCTTAGTCTTTCTTCAATCGCCAGTATAAACTCATTTTGGTTATAATTACTTGGAAAGGTTGAATTTGAAGTGCGTTACTATCTTGAACAACGACTTTTGTATCTGCTGAAAAATATCGTCATATAATTTAAGACGGTTCGACTATTTTATTGGGATCTTGACATTACATTCAAACATGGTAAAGAGGCACCCACCATGTTAGATTACATCCTTCCTATTTAACTGCTGTACCATAAGTAACATATTTCAGTGAAATATTTTAATTGATGGTGAATTGATTTCAGCCATCGTGATGGCTACTGGAGGTTCTTCTCTCATTGTTGCCGCCTTCGATTTTGGCACAACATACAGCGGATATGCGTTTTCATTAAAAAACAGCCCAAATGACGTGAAAACAAACAAGAACTGGTCCGCTGGATCTGGTAAACTCATCTCCCTTAAAACACCAACGAGTGTCCTGATCAATAAAACCGGTGGGTTCGATTCGTTTGGTTTTGATGCCGAAGACAAATATTCATCGCTGGCAGAGGAAGATCGACACCACGGGTGGAGACTGTTTAGACGATTTAAGATGGTTCTGCATAATGAAAAGGTACGACAATTCTTAGTTAATAAAGTTGTACAGGATTATGATATAAACGTGCAGTGGTTTATGATTTTGGTTGTAATGATGTAAACCGAACAAATACAGTTTGTATTTTTTTACACACAGCCTGGTTGTCAAACACACATAAAGTGAAACTTCAGCTACATCAGGAGGAGAGAAAACATTTTTTCAAATTACAAACACGCAAATTATTTTCAATTCCGTAATGCATGCAAGTGTTTAATTTTCTTTGTAAAGTATTTCTTGGCTTTTGTTGACGCTTTGATTCATGGGTATATTTCATACAGATTTTTTCTCGGTCAGCAACTGTGGAAGATTTGGAAGGGAAGACCTATCCAGCTATGCCAATATTTAGCATGTCCCTTCAGTATCTTCAAAAGCACTTAATGGATGCACTGAGTATTAGCAAAGTAGGGATATGTGAAACTGATATCAAGTACATCATAACGGTTCCTGCAATTTGGGGCATAGCTGCCAAACAGTTCATGAGAGAAGCAGCAATAGAGGTACATGTATATAAAGAACCCAAGTTTTAAATGTCGAACTTTTTTTTAATAAATATTTTAATTGTCAATTGCATTGAAATTTGAATTATTGATATTATTGTTGAAGTTTTTGTTCAAAACTGTTAACATCGCCATTCACACTTTTACAATGAATTTATTTTTTAAAGGCTGGAATTGATAGCGACAGACTAAAGTTGGCTCTAGAGCCCGAGGCAGCCGCTGTTTGCTGTGAGTCTCTCGAACATACGTTGACTGGGCAGAAGTTCATGGTGGTTGACATTGGAGGTGTGTAGGGAATTAAAAATAGAAATTCAAATTAAAAATATAAAAGTCGTTTATGATGGATGTCACCTTACGAAACAAAACTGAACACACAACGGTTTAATGTACACATCAAACTGGTTATCAATCTGAAACACAACGCAGAACTCGGCAAAGATAGTTTACAGATGTAGCCAAAGCTTGACATTAACTTTTAAATCAACTTGTCCAATGGGACTAGTTCCCTAAACTTCCCTAGTCATGATAAAAAAATTACTAGTCCCGAATGTAACTGTAACTTAATATATTATGTAAGTTTTTAATGATACAATACATATATCAATACTTTAACTTTAATTTTATTTGAAAAATCACTTATAAGAAAAGCACGACTTTAAGTGCAAGCCAGAATGTTGTCCCAAATCTTTCAATATAATTAACACAGTCCAATTACGCAAATTGATTTACATGGTACATTATGACTTTACTTTTATACGTCTCATAATTATGTTACATTCACTTTAAAAACAGTCCATTATTATGCATTTAAATCATGTATTAACTTATACGTCTCATAATTATGTTCCATTCACTTTAAAAACTGTCAATTATTATGCATAAAAATCATGTATTAACAAACAGAACTGACTTGATTTTAAAAATATGTTACGAAAGCCAACTTTTTTTTTTTTTTTTTTTACTATATTCAGCTTCTTCTTTCGAAAAAGACCACTAAATCAATGCGATACATCTTAAAATTAACCGTTTCCAATAGCAATTTATTTTGCTGGTTTAAGACGCCTGCTATTTTCTGCCCTTTAATTGTATGATAGTTTGTACATGAAAAAATGTGTTCGCATTAAATGTTTACATCATTTAATAATAGTGTGGTTGTCATGTATACTTTACTTTGAATTCCTAGGTGGCACCGCTGACATATCAGTCCACGAGAAACAAGCCGATGGCTCACTGAAGAATATCCACGCCCCTAGTGGTGGTCCGTGGGGTGGCATATATGTGGATGAAAACTTCACTAAGTTTTTATCTGAAATATTCGGGACAAAAGCAATGTCAACTATGCAAACAAATGAAATGTACGATTACTTCGATTTGATTCGCGACTTCGAGGTGAAAAAGAGAAAATTCGAGTTTGATTCAGAGGCCGATATCACCTTTCGCATCCCGGCTGCACTTAAGGACAGCGCTGAAAAACATTTCAATCAATCCTTATCCGACCGACTGTCTACGCTGAAAAATGGAAAGAAAGTCTTTACCAGGGGTCGGGACAAACTTGGTGTGAATTCATCGATCATGCAAAGTTGGTTCGCCGAGCCGGTGTCAAAGATGATAGACCATATCCGATGTATCCTTCAAGAAGAACGATTGAATGATGTAAGTCAAATTATTTTAGTTGGAGGGTTTGCGGAGAGCCCATACGTACAGCAGAGGATACAGAAAGCGCTTCCAGCCAAACAGATAATAGTTCCTGGAGAGGCGGGGCTAGCCGTACTGAAGGGAGCCGTGATTTTCGGACACAAACCTGACATCATATCATGCAGGGTTATGAACTACACGTATGGGATACGTTCGCATGATTCGTATGACGAGAATACATACCCAGTGGAAAAGAAAGTATTCAAACACGGCGAATGGCTGGTTGACAACGTTTTTCATATCTTTGTGCGAGTTAATGAAGATGTGCCAGTTGATAGCAAGGTGAAACGTACAACAACGCCTTGCGGTACAACCTCACACTTTCACATTTACCGCACCAAAGTCCGAGACCCCGTGTACACCACAGATCCTGGTTGCGAGCTTCTTGGTTCGTTGAGAATTAAGAACGACAAAGACATTCCACTTCAAGAACAAAACAAGGAGACAACCTTCATGTTTGGCGACACTGAACTGTTGATAGAGTTCAAGAACATCAGGACGGGAAAAGTGGAGACCCTGACGCTGGACTTGAACAAGAATCAGCTCTAGTGAATATCAAATTCTCGAATACAAAAGGTACAGTTAAGGCGTGTGACACTATCAGAACTAACTACGCCTATCAGTATATTTTCAAAAATTGACATCTACCGTTCTAAAGTCCGAGACCCCGTGTTCACCACCGATCCTGGTTGCGAGCTTCTTGGTGAGGTGTCAATACGGAATGACACAGACATTCCATTGGAAGAACAAGAAAAGGAGACAACCTTCATGTTTGGCGATACTGAACTGTTGATAGAGCACAAGAACATAAGGACGGGAAAAGTGGAGACCCTGACGCTGAACACGAATCAGCTCTAGTGCATATCAATATCTTGAACTCAAAAGGAATAGTCAAGGAAGTGTGAAATTATCAGAAGTATGAATTAATATAGAAGAAAAAACAATCCTTATATTATCTTTAGAGTAGATCATCATGCATTTCATACTTTTGTTACCATAAACAAATACAAACACAATACGTGCACAACTTTAAGTTAAAGAATATACAGGACAAACGAAAGGGACACGGTGTTCACTACTAACCCTGTATGTGAGTTTCACGGGGAAGTAACAGTTAAGAACAACACATATATTCCGTTTTATGATAGAAAACACTAGAAAACGTCCATGTTTATGGACACGGAACTGCTCATAGAGCACACGAACACTAAGACGGGCAAGGAGACGCTGGTGAGTGTCTTGAATAAGTATAAGTTGTACTACATTTGTTTCTTGAATCCACCAGGTAAAACTATGAACGTGTGACGTTATTGCAGTTAAAATGAAATAAAGACGAATCATAAAACACAGTTTGAAACACGTCGTATTTTCTCTAATGATTTATGTTTGTGTCTTGATATTTTATTATATATGTGTGTGTTTATTTTGTGTTAATGGAATCATAATACTACGGAGTTAATGTCTAAGTGTGTTGTATTTTTTTGGTATATTATATGTTATTATTTTAATGATGTTCACCTATTATTACAGTGAATTATGTTTATGTACTTGCAATTGTGTTAAACCCATGATTTTGTGTAAAATGTAGTTTGAGGAGACTATTATCAAATTGTGGGTTTTTGCAACACGTTATATTCTGAAATATTCTATCAGAAAACGAATCAATGAATTGAAGAGGAGATTTATAAGTTACGAGTGTAAGGCATTTTCAGGCAATGCACAATGGCGATGGTATGTTCCTATTCAAACTGTAATTAAATTCTATAATATTGTTAAGTATGAAGCACTTATTGAATATTGAGATACAATTTTAAATTGCAATGACTGTTGAACATACTAGTCATGTGACGTTAATACAGTTGCTCCTACGGGAATGTGTATACATGCAAGAAAGTATATTAAGCCAATCGAATTACTCGAAACAAAGTTTATAATATATACCTTGGATTCCGTTTACACTAGTCAATGGAGCTATATAAGGTAATATAATATCAAGCATTTAAATCCAACATCGTAACTGATAAACCACCCCCACTTTCAAGTCGATGGTTGATGCCCATGCTAATGTTTACCCGGTAATTTTAAATAAATATTAGGTCTTGTAAATATGTTCTGTATTAAGCAGATGTAAAATGAACTATGGGTTATGTTTTATTACATGCATTTGTTTTGATTTGTGTGTGGTAAATTTCTTTTAACATTGTTGCTTACTTAAAATGTAAGTTTTGATGAAGTTGGCGCACGCACTAGGCTCGCACAATTGTACTGAACTGGTTTTCTTTATACGATCTATACATGTATGCTTATTCAGATATCCACTTGTATATATGTAATGGAATATGTGTATAATTTCTTATATGGTGTAGGATATAGGTATTAAAACCAATGCTGTGCATTTTATTCATGACTTTGATCTTGGACTTGTTAACATGTGCTAAATATTTTAGAGATGATTTTCTTATATGGAAGACATATAAATAAACATACACGAACGAGTATAAGATTTAAATGAAGTTTCATATGTAATTACGTCTCATTACTGAGAGGTATAGTTAACAAGAACCGTTACTTGATCATTCTAATATTAGATGACAACATATGTAACGTTATACATTCATATGTGAATATATCTTTTTGATTAAAATACGAAGCGAGATTTTCTCGTGAATTCTACCCCCTCCCCCTACTACAATTTTAAACAGATAATGTTGAACGTGTATTTATTGTTTAAGTTAACATACAGTATATACATCTGGGTAATACATTTTTTCTCTCTCCTTTGTTAGTTAATGTAAGGTTATAAAACAGTTTTTTTCTGGTTTAATCTATGGGGAACATTGCTTGCGAACGGAACTCCTCTGACCGTGCCAACAGAATTTCTTGAAATGTGTGGATTTTTACGATAACGATATGTTCATATATTCACGACTCAATTATGTGTCATGCCTGTAAACCCGTTGTTTTGTAACTGTGATGAGTAAATGGTTGAAAAATTGTGTTTGACATTAAAATAGATTCGATTTGATGTTTGCATTTTAAGTGGACACTTAAGCTAAACACCAGCAATGTTATTATTTTTGTTTACAGAATTCAAAGATGACTTCATCAATATAGTCCAGATACTACGGGCTAATACGACATTACAATTTTCAAACATGTATTTTTGTTAAGATTTTTAACAGGAATATAATAAATACGTATACAATTTTGTCTGTAATATAATATTTTCGTATAACATTATTTCCATAACTTAAGCATATACTAATTGTAGTTTCCTAGTATTTATTCAGATATATTTAACATATGGATTTTGATTTTAAAGCCATGCTGCAACTATTTACTATCCCGTTCAATGTAGATTTGTCCTGTACGCCGTTCTTGAAAGTCAGAATTGGCTATCGGCTTCCGTTGTACATATCTGAAGAAATATGATAGCTCTCAATAGGCTCTTCGTAATAATTCCACACAATTATTGCTGAAACACACAATGCATTAGCAAGCCAAACAATAGCACAACCGTTATATATGCATAAACAAAACTGTTATTGGAATCTTGAAATCACTTAATTGTCTAGCGTATTCGTCATGTCCAGACTGTTGATATAGATTTTGATATTAATCAATATTTTGAATTTATAACAAGTATAACATTCATTTGGGTAGTAAAGGTATTTAACAGACTGAAATCTTTTTGCCATATACTGTATTTCGCAATTGAATGCAATTGGTAATGGGAATGCACTTAGCATTAAAATGTATTTAGGCATAATATTCATTTAGCAATGCGGAAATGGGTATTGTAAGTAATAAAATAAATGGGGCTTATTAAAGCACTTAGGTAAAGGGGTGTTTTTTATTCAGAGGAATACATTTATCATACAATGTATTGTAATATCATTATTTTTCGTGGAATATTAATTTTCGTTGATTGCGTGGGTTGACAGATCCACGAATTTAACACAAACACATAGGACAATTACCGACGCAAATTCCTCATTTTTGTTTCCAAAAGCAGATATCCACGAAAAAAACCTGTCCACGAAAAAGTCATGTAAAAAGCACGAATTTTCATGCCAACGAATATCAATGCTTAAACAGTATTTAAAATGAATGGGATGACTTTGGAAATAACGACGCATGTTTATTTAAAATACGTTGGGTCTTACACTGTAATGACACGAGAACGTTTTGTGAACATTCCTTGGCTGTGTATTGAACATAGAAAATCGGTTGCAGAAGAATCTTTCACATCATAAGGACGGTTACTGCTTTTTTTTTTTAGAAAGTTATAGATTAAAATATGTTAACATAACTTTCTAGTTTAAACGACGAGTTACATGTAGATATCAACGAAACAGCTGTGAACTTAGTTGGGCCAGTTGCTAGTGATAGTGTAAACGTTACCCGGCAATGGTGTGTGGGCCTAAAACTAATTGCAAAACGAATATCCCCCATAATTTATCCATCACCGTCCGTGCGCCCACTGTCTGCCTGTTCTTTCGACCATCCGGTACTTGTAAACGTGCATTATACATGGAACTGCCATTTTAATGAGACGAAAATCAACACGCAGCATATCTTTACACCGTTTCAGTTATTCGCATTTACAAGTGTTAGAGTTGTGTCCCTTAGCCGGATGTGAGGTCTAGTGATAAAATCCGTCTAAGAGAAAATCGTAGTGTCGCTGAAAAAAATCAACGTCTCTTGCACTATATATGCGTAAATTGCACAGATATATATTTTTATTGGCCCATGTTAAAGCATCGCTTTTTGTATTTTTCATTTAATTACGCTGAAGGAGCAGGCGTTTATTGTCAGGCTTTTCCGATCCGATTTTATTTTCAGGGAATAATACAATTTTGATGAAACGAGGATATCATAAAACTTTCATTCAAGCTAATAATAAGCTGAATGCAATAAAACTTAATATGCATAATTTATACCTTACGCGTGCGCCTATAGTTGGTCCATAACTCCGGTCATTTCGTTTTACATGAAATGAGAGTCCGCTTTATATTACAAATTGAATATTTAGATTATATATTTGTATATCAATGAGATTTTGTATGAACTGATTTATAAATAGTTAGAGGACATGCGGATGTTTTCATGGCGTTTGGTGTGATGATTTTAATTTAAAATTACATTTTGATTATATATTGTGTTTTTCCATGTACAGAGAGTTATAATTGACCATGGCTGATGTTTTCTTTTTGTATTTGTTTCCATGCCATGAAACCTAATTTTTCTGCAGTAAGCGCTTATTGCAACTCATTTATCGGATATACAGCCGAAAGCAGACAATCTGAAGCCATTCTTATATGACGAATATGCGCAATCGCAATTATGGACAGTAGTTTTTTAACAATCAATTCAATTAATAGTAAGAACAAATTATTTAATAATTTCGTGTTAATTTTTCGTGTTAAAAAATGTTAACATGAGGAAAACTTATTCGTTGTGATCTTTAATTCTTGGATTGGCCTACGCAGGATATCAACGAAAATTAATGTCCCACGAATAATAATGACTTTACATATTGAAAATGATTGTATAAAAAATAACAATTAAACTGAATATTTGGCCAATATATTTAATCGTAATTTGTACAATAATAGTGTATTTATATAATATGAAATAAACCGGCGAATTTTTAAAATTAAAAATGTAATAGAGTGAAAAACAACCACATTTATCACCAGGCCCAGACGAGACGCAAAAGCAAAATATAATAACATTTTAAAATTTCAAAACTATTTGTTTGTATTTAAGTTTTAGTTATTGGGCTTCTAACCAAAAATTTTGTTAAAAAAAAGTAATCTTACGCTGTGTGAAATAAATAAAAATACATATGTCATTTGATGTCATTTATCATTAGAATATATATGAAGTAAAGTGGGGTCAAGTTACTCTTCCCAAGTGAACATACCTTGGTAAGCTTAGCCATTCAAGGCGGTTAATGCGTAAAGTCCGACCGAAAAAAAGGGCGACCTTAACATAGTGACAATACATTAAATTGTACTTTACAGGTTTATCTTAAACACCAAGACGAATTATTTATAATAATATACAATTTAATTAATCTAATGATATAAGTTGAAATGTGGTTAGTTAAAGGGCAAAGGGTCGTGGACTATACAAACATAATACAATGTACGATAAAGTATGCATATATTTAACCCATTTATGTCTAGCATCCCCTGCGAGAGTTTAATGAATTGTCCATGAATCATTCATGAATCATTCTTGCATCATTCATGAACAACATTCATGAACTATTCATGAACTCTTCATGAAGGTTAAATGGCCGCTTTCTGAAATAGTTCTTGAAATATATGTTCATGAACCATTCATGAATCAATTTGTTCATGAATCATTCATGAACCTTGAATCATTCATGAACTTTCATGAACTTGCATATTTCATGATCACTTTATGAAGCGGCCATTTAACCTTCATGAAAAGTTCATGAAAAGAGCAAGATTAATTCATGAATTTAATGTTCTAGAACTATTAATGAACCAAGTGATGTTGGAACTCACTCACTTCATGAATACTTCAAGAACAAAGAAGGCAAGATGTTAATGCATACCATTAAAATTCAAGCTAATAATTAGTATTGACCCTCCCTCCATGGGAAGTAGCACATTTCACAATATCAAACCATTAAAAATGACACTT
>VMBQ01001170.1:157285-199993 GCA_007657795.1 Dreissena rostriformis | reverse complement strand
TTTTGCAAATAAATATCAAAACACAACAAGATCCTTCCAGCGCTGGATGGAAAAGGAAGTGGAACAGTCTATTATTTAAACTGTTCCAAATACCAGTAACGAATAATTTCGTCGCTGTCGGCTGATTTGTTTACATGCCGTATTTTACAGAGACGAAAAAGTTCGAAACTTCAACAAAATAACCCGGTTTATTTTTAAAACAAATAAACCACATTATTTTAGTATATGAATTTCGAATAACACAAAATAAAGTTATAACTTCTTTATTTTACCTTTCCTTTGCAATAACAAATGACTAGATCATAATTATGGACTAGGTTTAAATAATTTAACTTTTCTGTAAGAACAAAATTTTAGTTGGAGAGAATGAGCCACAACATCAAAGATACGAAACTTTATGTAAATCAGGAGTGATTAATTCCACAAGTGGCCTTCCTGATTTTAAGTAACTGACAGTCTATGCAAAATTATTATAAGCAATAGTGAGCAAATCCGCAACATTAATCGCAATGTTATCCAAATCCGCAAAGTTCCGCAATGTAAAGCTGTTCCGCAATATGCAAATCCGCAATGTAAAGCAATTCCGCAAAGTGACTAACTATCCAGATAAAAGCCAAATAAGAGCTAGGAGTTACCTATATAAGAGCAAAACCAATCTCCACAAAAAACTATTTTTTGCAATAAACAATTTTTTTGTATAAACAGAAGGTAAACCACCCAAGTACGGATTTATACTCAGCATCCTAAGACAACCGGCCACACAAAAGTTGCAGCCTCAGATTTATAATAATATTGAAATTTTGAAAAAAATTGCCTACCAAAGGAGACTGTCAGCTACTTGAATTTTTCCGCCACAAGAAATTTTTGCAAGAAAATTTATCCGCCAAAATTACGTGTGAACGACAAGCTGAAATTAAAGCTCTGAGATATGTTGACCTGACACCTTTATGCATGAATTACCTGACACTAACTGTTATGCATGAATGTATTACAAATCTCTTAGGAATAATATTAGTTGTTTCTACACTGAAAGTAGTCTACATCAATGAAAGAGTAACACAATGAAAAAAAAAGTTATTGTATAATTAATATTTGAAAAACAAATTCACTTGAACCAAATATTAAGTTTGTGAAGATTTTGAAAGTCTAATATATGCATAATTCTTATTACATACCTATGCTCAAGCTATATATGACAGAGCTATTTCTCATGGTGGCGTGATATTTCAAGAAAGACACTACACTGACCGCGGACCCATGTCCTTCTATAGATGATTGCTAAGTTAGACCAATTCACACTGTGTCCAAAACACTGTGTCCCACATTGTGTCCAAAACACTGTGTCCCACATTGTGTCCAAATCATCGTGTCCAAAACACTGTGTCCCCACATTGTGTCCAAATCATCGTGTCCAAAACACTGATGTTACTCCTTGATGGACTATTATTTCAGGAATGACCCTACATGGACCCCTGACCCCAGTCCTCCTATAGACTACTGCTATGTCAGACCACAACACATACCCTCTGTGAACACACTGTGCCGTGAGTTCTTCTGGCCTGGAATAGACCGTATGTATATATTCAAACCTAGTGCAAATTTAAGCTCT
This sequence comes from Dreissena rostriformis, assembly GCA_007657795.1. Taxonomy (NCBI): domain Eukaryota; kingdom Metazoa; phylum Mollusca; class Bivalvia; order Myida; family Dreissenidae; genus Dreissena; species Dreissena rostriformis. Next base: position 198,384 of record VMBQ01001170.1, on the reverse strand, counting down.
ACTTATTTTAAATAATATTTACTAGTAGATTTTTATTTTCAGACAAATTCATTTACTGTAAAATCATATATATTCGTTGGCATGAATTTTCAAGGTTTTTCAACAATGACTTGTTGATATGTAATTTCGTGGATTTCTGATTTGAGGAAAATGGAGTAACTTGCGTCAGTCATTTTCTGATGTATTTGTGTTTAATAAGTCGTGTTCTGAGAAAACTGGGCTGGTGTGTAAATTGTCATCCCAGATTAGCCTGTGCAGTCCGCAANAGTCCATACACATCCAGGTCAGTCCCTGCACAGTATATGCAGTCCATACACATCCAGGTAGGATGATTCTGAAATGAACCAGTAACCTAAATATAAACTAAATGCGCATCTTTTTGGGAAAATGGGGCTTAATGAATTTGCATAAAGTGCTGTCCCAGATTAACCAGTGCAGGGATGACAACTTTACACACATGCATTAAACATTGTTTTCCCAGAGCAAGCCTCATTTAATTTGTTGGAATCTGGTATTCGTATAACCATAGTGGTATCTGCACCACTTACTAAAAGCTTGTTAAGAGCTTAACTTTTTTTTGCTAATCTTTTATGTATGTTTTTAATTTAAACCTTTTAATTTTAGCTACTTTACTGAAAACATAAGGCACATCTTGAGTGCGTTTATTGGGTAGAACCAGTACTTTGTGTTTTATGAAAATTTCTTGGGAATGCTCCTCAAGTGAGGTTCAAACTCTTGACACCATATATTCTTCGCCACTGCTTCCTCATAAAAGCTTTATCAGTATGTATGTTTGTTTCGACTATGATAGGAACCTAGTCTTAATTAACTCAATTATAATTTTTTCCAGAATTTTGAAGCCATTTATTAGACGAGACTATGAATCTCGCCCATTGAAATTGAAACTTTTGGAGGAAATCAAGGCCTATCCACACAGGTAAGAAAATCAAGGATTATCCAAACACATGAGTAAGTCAAGGTGAAATACCTTAAGAACTATGTCATCAAGATGCGTTGTGTATAATCACTTTCAGAATTGATCATATTGCATTTGTTAATTTATGCTCTTGATAATCTTAATGTTTGTTTGGTAAAACATATTAGCTATTTTTTACATTATGTCGTATGAAATTATACTCCCATGTATCGTTTATGTGTGCTAAATCTTGACTCAAATAAGCAAATCAAAGAATAATTAAGGACTTGGGCCATGACTAACAATTACTGAAGATGTGCAGATAAAACAATTCTGGTAAAGAACACTTTTACCCTATGAATGTTTGAATCTTGACGTTATTTTAGTATATGAATTTCGAATAACACAAAATAAAGTTATAACTTCTTTTTTTACCTTTCCTTTGCAATAACAAATGACTAGAACATAATTATGGACTAGGTTAAAATAATTTAACTTTTCTGTAAAAACAAAATTTTAGTTGGAGAGAATGAGCCACAACATCAAAGATACGAAACTTTATGTAAATCAGGAGTAATTAATACACCAAGTGGCCTTCCTGATTTTAAGTAACTGACAGTCAATGCAAAATTATTATAAGCAATAGTGAGCAAATCTGCAACATTAATCGCAATGTTATCCAAATCCGCAAAGTTCCGCAATGTAAAGCAGTTCCGCAATATGCAAATCCGCAATGTAAAGCAATTCCGCAAAGTGACTAACTATCCAGATAAAAGCCAAATAAGAGCTGGGAGTTACCTATATCCGAGCAAAACCCCTCTCCACAAAAAACTATTTTTTGCAATAAACAAATTTTTTGTAATAAACAGAAGGTAACCACCCAAGTATGGATTTATACTCAGCGTCCTAAGACAACCGGCCACACAAAAGTTGCACCCTCAGAATTATAATAATATTGAAATTTTGAAAAAATTTGCCTACCAAAGGAGACTGTCAGCTACTTGAATTTTTCCGCCNCCACACTGTGTCCAAAACACTGTATCCCCACACTGTGTCCAAAACACTGTATCCCCACACTGTGTCCAAAACACTGTATCCCCACACTGTGTCCAAAACACTGTATCCCCACACTGTGTCCAAAACACTGTATCCCCACACTGTGTCCAAAACACTGTATCCCCACACTGTGTCCAAAACACTGTATCCCCACACTGTGTCCAAAACACTGTATCCCCACACTGTGTCCAAAACACTGTATCCCCACACTGTGTCCAAAACACTGTATCCCCACACTGTGTCCAAAACACTGTATCCCCACACTGTGTCCAAAACACTGTATCCCCACACTGTGTCCAAAACACTGTATCCCCACACTGTGTCCAAAACACTGTATCCCCACACTGTGTCCAAAACACTGTATCCCCACACTGTGTCCAAAACACTGTATCCCCACACTGTGTCCAAAACACTGTATCCCCACACTGTGTCCAAAACACTGTATCCCCACACTGTGTCCAAAACACTGTATCCCCACACTGTGTCCAAAACACTGTATCCCCACACTGTGTCCAAAACACTGTATCCCCACACTGTGTCCAAAACACTGTATCCCCACACTGTGTCCAAAACACTGTATCCCCACACTGTGTCCAAAACACTGTATCCCCACACTGTGTCCAAAACACTGTATCCCCACACTGTGTCCAAAACACTGTATCCCCACACTGTGTCCAAAACACTGTATCCCCACACTGTGTCCAAAACACTGTATCCCCACACTGTGTCCAAAACACTGTATCCCCACACTGTGTCCAAAACACTGTATCCCCACACTGTGTCCAAAACACTGTATCCCCACACTGTGTCCAAAACACTGTATCCCCACACTGTGTCCAAAACACTGTATCCCCACACTGTGTCCAAAACACTGTATCCCCACACTGTGTCCAAAACACTGTATCCCCACACTGTGTCCAAAACACTGTATCCCCACACTGTGTCCAAAACACTGTATCCCCACACTGTGTCCAAAACACTGTATCCCCACACTGTGTCCAAAACACTGTATCCCCACACTGTGTCCAAAACACTGTATCCCCACACTGTGTCCAAAACACTGTATCCCCACACTGTGTCCAAAACACTGTATCCCCACACTGTGTCCAAAACACTGTATCCCCACACTGTGTCCAAAACACTGTATCCCCACACTGTGTCCAAAACACTGTATCCCCACACTGTGTCCAAAACACTGTATCCCCACACTGTGTCCAAAACACTGTATCCCCACACTGTGTCCAAAACACTGTATCCCCACACTGTGTCCAAAACACTGTATCCCCACACTGTGTCCAAAACACTGTATCCCCACACTGTGTCCAAAACACTGTATCCCCACACTGTGTCCAAAACACTGTATCCCCACACTGTGTCCAAAACACTGTATCCCCACACTGTGTCCAAAACACTGTATCCCCACACTGTGTCCAAAACACTGTATCCCCACACTGTGTCCAAAACACTGTATCCCCACACTGTGTCCAAAACACTGTATCCCCACACTGTGTCCAAAACACTGTATCCCCACACTGTGTCCAAAACACTGTATCCCCACACTGTGTCCAAAACACTGTATCCCCACACTGTGTCCAAAACACTGTATCCCCACACTGTGTCCAAAACACTGTATCCCCACACTGTGTCCAAAACACTGTATCCCCACACTGTGTCCAAAACACTGTATCCCCACATTGTGTCCAAAACACTGTATCCCCACACTGTGTCCAAAACACTGTATCCCCACATTGTGTCCAAAACACTATGTCCCCACATTGTTTCCAAATCATCGTGTCTAAAACACTGATGTTACTTCTTGATGGGGTGATATTTCAGGAATGACCCTACATGGACCCCTGACCCCAGTCCTCCTATAGACTACTGCTATGTCAGACCACAACACATACCCTCTGTGAACACACTGTGCCGTGAGTTCTTCTGGCCTGGAATAGACCGTATGTATATATTCAAACCTAGTGCAAATTTAAGCTCTACTTATTTTAAATAATATTTACTAGTAGATTTTTATTTTCAGACAAATTCATTTACTGTAAAATCATATATATTCGTTGGCATGAATTTTCAAGGTTTTTCAACAATGACTTGTTGATATGTAATTTCGTGGATTTCTGATTTGAGGAAAATGGAGTAACTTGCGTCAGTCATTTTCTGATGTATTTGTGTTTAATAAGTCGTGTTCTGAGAAAACTGGGCTGGTGTGTAAATTGTCATCCCAGATTAGCCTGTGCAGTCCGCACAGGCTAATCAGGGACGACAATTTCCGCTTTTATGACATTTTTCATTTAAATGAAATTTCTTCTTAGCAAAAATCCAGTTTAGGCGGAAAGTGTCGTCCCGGATTAGCCTGTGCGGACTGCACAGGCTGATCTAGGACGACACTTCACGCACATGCATTATGCCCAGTTTTCTCAGAACATGACACAAATTTGTTATTCGGTCAACCCATGAGATGAACGAAAAGTATGTCCCACTAATAATAATGATTGTACAGTACATGTATGTTGTAGACATTGTGTGAATAAAGTTCTGGATACATTTCATAGAATGATGACCATTTAACTTTCTCTGTTAATATAACACAAGATAAACACACCTTGCATTTATATAAATATTCATTCATAACCAAGTAAACAGGGGTATACTATGTTCACATAGAAGCTTGTCTGTCTGTCTCTGCTTTGACACCAACTTGTCTTACCAAGACGAAGTACTCCTTTCCTTTTAATAAAAATGCTTAACTAGTCCCCCTTTTTTTTAACTTTCTACAGAATTTTAATAACATTATTTTTGCAATTCGATAAATATAAAAAAATCAAAGTTTGTATATATTTGTCACTACATTGGTATGCCCTAGTTTTTAAGCTGGATTGTTTTGAACACCAAAGGCTTATTGAGACACATACAAGAGTCAGCTTTCAGGGTTTATTATTATGTATATGAATGTGGGTAAAGTGTTGTCTTTGATTAGCCTGTGCAGTCCGCTTTTATGGCATTTTTCGTTTAAAGGAAGTCCCTTCTTAACAAAAAATCTAGTTTAGGTCGAAAGTTTCGTCCCTGATAAGCCTATGCGTACTGTACAGGCTAATCTGGGACGAAACTTCATGCACATGCATTATGCCCAGATTTCCCAGAACATGGGTCATTGTATCTCCCCTGTATTTCAGTGTCCAAGTGCCTGCAGTATCCAGACTTCAGCTGTGTGGTGCTATTCAGGTTAGGTGTCTTTGTAATTTGGATTTTACCCCCAAGGCCCCGCTTTGCCCGATAATCATCCAAATCAGTTTTTTTGTGTAAGAAGGAGTCCATTATTTTTGGATACAACTATTCAGAGTTTAAGGTCAACCCTATTGCATAATGTCACAGTGATATGCAATATTAAACATAATAAAACATAACGTTATTGACAACTTGGCTGCAAGTTGGGAGCGTACAAACATTCCTTTAATTTGCTTAAAGTCATCTTACTTGTTTTGAGTAAACATAATGGCACAATAGTTTGGTCCAATATTGTGACCGCCCGTAATATAATCAAGATTATGTTATTGCAGTTAATTTCAATTGCTGTTAACTGAATCATTGAAAAAAAATGATTTATTCATAATAACATGAAACATTATAAAGTTTATAAGTTTCTGAGAGCACTCAAAGCAACTTTGCTAAAATTTCCTCAACCACAGCTTTTTCTGAGGCCGTGAAGCCTTAACATGCTCTACAGGAAAAATGCCATGTGACATTATAAATCTGTTGTAAGGGCTACTTACAATCTCCAGATAATTTTACTGCTTTTTAATTGGTAATGTAGCCTCGCTCTGAAAAACGAGGCTTAATTCTTGTGCATAAAGTGTCGTCCCAAATTAGCCAGTGCATTCAGCACAGGCTGCTCAGGGACCACACTTCACAACTAAACAGGATTTTTGCTATAAATGAAAAATACCATAAAAGCGAAAAGTGTCGTCCCTTACTAGCCTGTGTGGACTGCAATCTTGGATTACACTTTACGCACATGCCTTAAGCCCTGTTTTCCCAGAGCAAGGTTCATATTTATTCCAGGAAGATTGGGTTTGGGTTCATGGTGCCGGACGTGAAGCAGAATGAAGCCTACATCTCGTTCATCTTTACCCCCCCGGAGTGGCGTCGCGCAAACATCGCCACCTTCATGCTCTACCATCTTATACAGGTGAGAGGCCCGATAATTGGTGATATTCACCAAATCATTCTTAGACTTAAGAATAAAGATAAGACTTCTAGAGGTCTTAAATGTTGTGTCATATTAAAGTGTATTATTCTTTTTGAACAGAACAGTTGCACGAATATTCTTTATTTTTAGTCTTCAGTCTAGGAATTGGTTTGTGAATACAGCCATGAGTCCCAATATTTCAACAATTATCAGGTCTGTTTTTTAAATTTCTGACTTTTGTCACTTATTTCATAGATTCGTGTCACTATCTTAAAGTTGATGGTGTTGTACTTAATATTATTTATGTTGTTTATTTAACATATAATTTTCAATTAAAGCTTGTCATAATTTTACAATGAAATCTTAGCACCCTTTTTACAATAGGAAAAAAAAAGCTTAAGGTATTCTCTTTAAATTAGATGTACTCACATTTGAGACATGTTCTGGAAAAAGTAAGCTTGATGCATGTTCGTAATGTGCCGTCACAGATTAGCCTTTGCGGACGACACTTTCCTTTTTAACTGGATTTTGGTTTAGAAGAGCCGTCTTATAGCGAAAAAATCCGTAAACGCTGTTTTTTTTTCCAGAATGAGGCTCATTTGAGAAATCAGGGAGGGATTGTTCTTGTCAGTATGTTGGTTTTCGGTAGACCACTTTAATTTCTTCTCATAGTTCAACAGCTTTTTCAAATCTTCAACAAACTTGAAGAGGGTGTAACTGTTGATTTAACATTTATAGTACATTTACAGGGTATTTGAAAAGACAAGAATGGTTAATTCCTCTGATAAATCTGATGTGGAAAATAGACCCTATGATCAACTCTTTCAGACCTGCATGGGCAAGGACGTGACTCTCCACTGCTCGGCCACTAACAACGCCATGCTGCTGTACTAACGGTTCGGTTTCAAGCCGGAGGAATTCATTCTCGACTTCTACGACAAATACTTCCCCGCGGACACTAAAGACTGCAAGCACACGTTCTTTCTTAGGCTGAGGAGATGACACCGTGGGCTTTTTAACAAACTTTTTGTGTTTTTGTTTGTATTGTTTAAGGCTGCAATAAATAGTTATTAAAAGATTGTCTTTTATCATTCGGGGTTATACATTACGAGAGTTAACCCCATAGGCATTAATGCATATATATGTTTAAGTACCAATGTGCTGAATAAAATGGAGTTGGTTTAATAGATGAAAGAAAAGATTACTACCTTACTATTATCTTTTTTGTTTTTTGTTCATGAAACGTGCGCAATAAAACTAAGTATGAATATAGCACGCAAATAAAGTTATCATGTCCTAATTAGAGCTCACACATATCGGCTTAATGTTAGAGAGTTATATGAGTATTGCTATGGGAAAACAAGGCTTAATTCATGTGTGTCAAGTGTCATCCCAGATTAGCCTGTCAAGTCCACACAGGCTACTCAGTGACTAAAATTTACGCCTGAACTTAATTTTTCGCTAAGAAGATACTTTCTTTAAACGAAAAATAGGATAAAAGCCTTTGCGAACTGCACAGGCTTATCTTTACGCCCTGTAATTTTTATGCATTGAACCCTTTTTTCCAAAACGAGGCTCAGTCAATGTCCCATTGTCATTGAACTGCGTCCAACCAGTCAGAACTACTCTGCTTTCATGTTTCATAGAATGGATTCATAACATTTTTTAGAACAACCAATATGTTGAAGGGAAGTTTTCTGCTATAATATGCATAACTATGAGAATATCAACGTTCAAGAAACTTCTAGTACGCAGAATCTAATAAAATATATGTGCCGCATTCTGCATGTGCGTAAAGTGTCGTCCCAGATTAGCCTGTGCAGTCCACACAGGCTNCTACAACTGACAGCCCATATAGGGGGCATGCATGTTTTACAAACAGCCCTTGTTTTTATTTTGCCGTAACATCTCCTACAGGGAAAAAAAGCCACAAGAAAATATAAATCTATTTTAAATAAGGGCTAGTTCGATCTTCGGATAATTTCACCCTTTGTAAATTGGTATGTGCCTCGCTCTGAGAAAATGGGGCTTAATGCATGTGCGTTAAGTGTAGTCCCACATTAGCCCGGTCCAAACTGACTTATCAGGGACAACACTTTCGGCCTAAACTAGATTTTTGCTATGAAGAGACTTTAAACAAAAAATACCATAAAAGCGGAAAGTGTCGTCCCTGATTAGCCTGTGCACAGGCTAATCAGGGACAACAATACACACATGCATTAGACCATGTTTTTCCAGATCACAGCTTGTATTTATTCCAGGAAAATTGTGATAGGGTTTGGGTTCATGGTGCCTGACGTGAAGCAGAATGAAGCCTACATCTCGTTCATCTTTACCCACCCGGAGTGGCGTCGTGCAAACATCGCCACTTTCATGCTCTACCATCTTATACAGGTGAGAGGCCCAATAATTGGTGATAATTTCTGGGCTCATATTCACCAACTCATTCTTAGACTTAAGAATAAAGATAAGACTTAGACACAAGAAAATAGGATCCGCTTTTGAATATTTACAGGCTCTAAATTGTCCTTTTGTCATGAATGAATTGTTCAAAATGAAGAATTGTACAGTTCGAGGTATTACATTTCTTGCAATATTTATGTGTATTATGCTATTAGAACAAAACAATTTCAAGAATATTCTTTATTTTTAGACACAAGTCTAAGTATTGTATGGTGAAAATAGGTCCTGAGCCAAAGTTTCTTAACAATTATTTCGTCTTATTTTGTTTTAAGAATTAATGGCTTTTGTCACTATTTCATATATTCATGTTACTATTTTTATGTTCACGGTGTTATACAAATTGGTATTTATGTTGTTTATTTCACATACAATTTGCAATTAAAACTTGTCTTATTTTTACAATGAAATCTTTGCATACTGATTGCAATATGAAAAAATGACCTTTAGCCATTCCTTCTTAAACAGATTTAAAAACATTTGAAAAATCCGGGACATGGTCATAGTAATAACCGACTTAACCCTTTGAGCGCTGGAACCCGATTTTGAAGGCCATTGCAAACAGTTTGGATCCAGTTTTGTTGGTAGACCACTTTAATTTCTTCTCGAAGTTCAACAAATTTTGTCAAATCTTCAACAAACTTGGATAACAATGTTTGTGGCAAAAATAGCTTTGGCAATTTTGGTGATCAGACAACTTGAGTTATTGAACTTAAATTATATACATTTGGTTATTGCCCAAATATTTTTCATACAATGAAAGCAAAAAAATCAAAATTTTAACTCAAGAATGTTAGCCGCATTCTGGAAAAACGGAGCTTAATGAATGTGCATAAAGTGTCGTCCCAGATAAGCCTGTGCTTTCTGCACAGGCTTAGGCACATGCATTAAGCCTGTTTGTGCTTTCTGTACAGGCTTAGACACATGCATTAAGCCTGTTTTGCCAGAGCGAGGCTTGTGTGAATCAGGAGAGGGCATAACTGTTTGTAGCGTTACAAGGTATTTAAATATAAAAGAATGTTCAATGTAACTGGGTATTTGAATAAAAGAGAATGGTTAATGCCTATGGAAATTTCACACCAGCACAACAAATAATGTATTAAATTTGGAACAAAATGACATAATATTCAAAGATGCCAACATATTCATGCCATTATGACATGTCAACTAATGGCCTCATTCAATTTAACATTTGTTTTCAGACATTGAATAAGGAAAATGATTCCTGAGAGTGAAATTCTATTTGGTCTTTTGTATTTGACACTGAAAATAAATCAGTTATTGAATCAGATTATAAGGTATATAATACATAATAATAATTCATGTACAGCATACGGGTATTTTATATTTATATGATGAATCGAAATTTGGAAATGTGCAAAATATACCCTGTGATCAACACTTTCAGACATGCATGGGCAAGGACGTGACGCTCCACTGCTCGGCCACCAACAACGCCATGCTGCTGTACCAACGGTTTGGTTTCAAGCCCGAGGAATTCATTCTCGACTTTTACGACAAATACTTCCCCGCGGACACTAAAGACTGCAAACATGCGTTCTTTCTTAGGCTGCGGAGATGACACTGTGGACTTTTCAACGCATATTTTGTGTTTTTGCATGTATTTTTTTAAGACTGCAATAAATAGTTATTTAAAGATTGTCTTTTATCATTCATGGTTATATGCGAGCTCCACAGGCTTATCTTTACGCCCTGTAATTTTTATGCATTAAACCCTGTTTTCCCAAAATGAGGCTCATACAATTTCCCATGACCATTGTTGAATGGCGTCCGACCATTTGGAACAACTATGCGTTCATATTTAATAGAATGGGTTCATATCTTTTCTTAGAACATCCAATATGTTTAAAGTGACGTTTTATGCTATAATGTGCATAACTATGAGAATATCAACATTCAAGAAACTCTGAGTACTCAGCATCTAATACAATATATGAGCCACATTCTAGAGAAACTGGTCTTAATGCATGTGTGTAAAGTGTCATCCCAGATTAGCCTGTGCAGTCCACACAGGCTATTGAGGAACGAGACTTTCCGCTTTAATCGACTTTCGTTTAAAGGTAGTCTCCTTTACACAAAAATCGTGTATAGGCGGAAAGTGTCGTCCCTTTTAAGCCTGTGCGGACTGCTCTGGTTAATCTGGGACGACACTTAACTAACATGCAGTGAGCCCGGTTTTCCCAGAGCGTGGAAAGATATCTCAGTTTTACACTCAACACTTTAACAATGATATTTTACATTAATTGAAAGTATCGTCCCCTCTGCAGTCCGCACAGGCAAATCTGGGACGATACACTTCTACGGATTTTTCCGATTTAAGGAAGTCTCTTCTAAATGCAAATCCAGTCCAGGGGGGGGGGGAAGTCTCGTCCCAGATTAGCCTGTGCGGACTGCACAATCTGGGACGATACTTTACGAACATGCTTTAAGTTCAGTTTTGAGTCGCACATGATGTAATGTGTAACGATAAGAATAACGATTGAACACAATGCTGTCACATGATATGGATTAAGCAACAATGCGTTATGTTTTGTTCTACATAAAATCAAAACGTGTAGCATATAAATAAACATTTCGACCTATTCGTGCTTAAATAGCTAATTGGTTGATCAACATATTTTACAATCTTGATCATCATTTGTATAACCAATATGTACCCTTAATTTGCCTTTCTGAACACTAACTATCTGGTTTCTTGACATCGTCAAGAATGGGTTTCTGTACGACCTTCATTCTTGCAACATTGCTGGTATTAGCAGCGCGTGTGGTGGTGTTTCCCAGTTTTGAGTCACTTAAAGTCAGTCAGTTCTGAAAATAGTCTAGAAGACTGTGTTTGCTTTTCATTAAAATGTTTTACTGCCCCATGTATAGATATTAGTTCGTGAATGTGTCTTTCCTTTGCACGTGATTTATGTTTAAGTCCATTAACATCGCTCTTAAATTTGCTAGTGGGCTTTTCAAAACGCGTTGCAGCCAGAGCGTTGGGATCTGTTCTGTTATTGTGAATTCCAGGTTTTAAAGTCCTTTCGATTTGTTTTGAGCTTTTGAACTTGCTTTGATTTCCGTCATGAGCAGTCGTTTCTTTTTCTTGTTCATAAGCTAATTTCGTTTGCGTTCCATTGTCATACGGATCGAATTTGCCTTCATCTTTTTTTTATCAATTGATCATGGTTTTCTTCGTCATTCTCGTTTTGCTTTAACTGCTTGCCCGCCGTTTCCTGGTCGTATGATTCGATATATCTTTTTCTGGCCGTAAACACTTCGTTCTGAATCTTGTCAAGTCGTAACCCACTTTTCTCGCGAACATTTGATGTATTAACAGGGCTGTCGCTGGGCATTCTCGTCTGCAATCGTGGCCAAATGTAGAGCGCAACCAAAATTACGGCACAGACGACAACTATCAGAGCTGCCATTTTGGACGAATACCTTCCTGGTCGCCTTTTGGGGAAACCGTAATATCTTGACTTAGCGAACACATGGAACATCTCTATGCTCCACATATAAGCGTCATCATCTGTTATCATGCAATAATACATAATATAATAACGTGGATTAAATTGATAATATCAAACTATTTAGTTGAGATAGCACAATCTAGACAGATAGCTGACTTGTTTTTTGTGTGTTCTGAACACAAGCGTTGTGTGTGCTTACTTCTATTACAATTGATACACATTTCAAAGTAACGCTATAGATATTAAATGCCTACGTGCATGTACATATACGTGAAATCACGGTTGCTTTGTTAATACAAAAACAACAGAACAATTAATCAGCATCGTAAGTCACTGGTCGTATTTTATTTTTTACCACATTTATATAGCGCCCTTTTCATACAGTATGTGCGTTCAGAGGCGCTTCACATTTTTCTCCCAATCACTGGGTCATAAGTCGTCCGTTAACATCTTGGCGCAGTATGCAGCCACGGCACATCGGCTTATTTTCCTCACATGTACCCATTTATACACCTGGGTGGAGAGCAGCAGATGTGGGATACATTTCTTGCTCAGGAAAATTCACATTTCACTTTCGGTGATTTAAATTGAACATATTCTGATTATGATATTAAAAGTTAATCAAAATCAGTAACTCTCGTCTAAACTCCGGTGACAATATATAGCGTGAATTTACACGTTTGAAATATGATAACGTTTTATGTTCATGTTTCAGTCGATTTGACATAGATTTCGGTTGAGTAACCAGCGTCACGTCATATCAACGATCTTACGGGAAGCTTTAGTAATTAAAGAATTTTGTAATCGAGCCTCGTTCTGGAAAACCGGTTTTAATGCATGTGCGTTAAGTGTAATCCCAGACCGCAAAGCCTAATCAGGGACGACACTTTCAGCTTTTATTGTATTTTTCGTTTAAAGGAAGTCTCTTAAACGGAAACCCAGTTTAGGCGGAATGTGTCTTCGTAGTGTCGTCAACAAGTTTTAACAAATAAAGTGCCGAGTACTTTATAAATATGATTAAGTATAATTAATATGTGCACTGTTGTAAAATCGCCACTATTCTGTGCTGGTGTATGCATACGACACATTCACACATGTTTGTTTCTGTAACTTTCTCAATACCGGCGATTAGAAATTATTATTATAACTCGGTCTTTATGAATACCGGTAGCATTACTAAGGCCAGCAATTTTTCGGCGTAACTGTAAAAGCAAACTTTCAACATACAGTTCTTGCGTTAATTTATACAGCGTAAAAATTGATATACAATCGTATGCGGGACATGAGTAAATTTAGGAATTAAAAACTTCATGTCGATAAATAACCGCTGTACCCGTGAATTAGTTAATTATCAAAACAACGCGCGCGTGGTTACGTTGTGCTGATGCAAACGCCTTGATCACTAAACGTTCGCAGAATCATTAACTATAGAATATCAGTAAATTAAGTATTTATATTTTATAATATTTTATATGCATGAGTGTTGACATTGAAACCGGTGTATTTGATCTAGAAATGTTTAACAGATATCACAGTTGTACACTCAACACTATATCAGTGATATTTAACATAAATGCGAATGAATTGCTCATAATTCTGAAATTTAAAGGTGTACGAAATTGGTATTAAACATATGTGCTGATATCAATTAGATTTTTCACAGATTTATCATTAACTTTAAAATATTCTCGACATTAATTAGTATCCCTTCGTAGTCAAGTGTGTTGCACGCAATTACCGAAAACGAATTTCAGACTATATAGTAAAATTGTTAAATCCAAGTTCAAGTAGTTTTATTCGAGTTAGTTATACCTAGATGATATACATTGAAGAAACATACATTGTGAAAACTCTGTATGCAAAGTCAATTTTCAAATAAATAACTTTTATACAAATATAGAATGTGGGAAATATCATATCATATTTGTATTTTACATACATATTTGTATATTCCAAGTTTAAACTTGCGGGAAAACTAAATAAATGTACTAATATACTTATCCATCTAAACTGTTTTGGAAAACTTTGTTTAACCATTGGATAGAGAAAGAAATAATATGCATTGAAGATCATTTGGTAACGTGAAGAAAACATAGACTGCAGTTTGCATATATCAGAACTTGATGGTATTAACTTCAGACTTAGTTGAGAGTTCTGGGAAAACTGGGCTTAATGCATGTGCGTAAAGCATCGTCCAAAATTAGCCATGTTGCTCGCGTGTTGCTTCCGGGTTTGTCCATGTCGGTACGGTTTGGTTCATGTTGATGCCGTGTTGTCACCGAGGTGATTGTCTTTGAAGACCATCGACACTCAAAAATTCCCAAAAGTCCACGGATCGGCCCGGATCTTCATCCAGGGGATTCCGTGACGATCTGGGACTGTTGTATCCGTGCGTGCTGATATGGGACTGGGGTTTGAAGTTATTAAAAGAACGCACTTACAGTTGTGTGGATGCTCCCTTTTTTTAATCGTTGGTACTTTATTAATATAGTAATTTTTGTGTGGACACAGTATTAAACATCATGGGTCACTGTGAGTGGTTTGTGCAAATAGTTTGGAACAATTTTCTCCAGCGACCAACCATTACAAAATAGGGGTTCCGAATCGTGGGTAGTTCGGGATAACACACACAAATCAGCTTCACATAAAATACTTTTTGACTCCGTGCTTTTAAATCTATTTTGTCATTTGAAATTGAATCATTGTATCTTGAAAATAGGCCTTCTATAAATGATAAAGCATCTGACATAAAGATGAAAACCAGTTACAAACAAGTCCATTTATAAACGTGTGTTCTTGTTTTCATGGGAAAGGGCGATCTACGTGCACAATGGCAGAAACAACGCGTTAGTAAATAAATATGTTGATCTAGTTTAAAAATTATACATGCGTTGGCTATATATTTAACTGTATACGGGCTAACCCGTACCTGGATTTCACATAATCATGTAATAAAAAAGACATATACATGTAAGTCGAACGTTTTATATACGGAACATTAGTGAATAGTATTTGCGCTTTGCTTTGTAATTTATTTATTAAATTATGCGTGGTATGAAATCAGCAAACCGAGACGAAGATCTAAAAATACGTTTGTATTTACGTTGGAGTTATTTGGAATTTCTCGTTTTAGAATTATGTCATTACTATTTTCGGTAGCCAATAAAATCTCGTTCCGCACAAACACGGACAATCCGAACATTCCCGAAGGCTTGATCGGGCGGGGATAAAAATAGAAACCCAATCAGAATCAATGTTTACATTGTATAGACTTCTCATATCTAAATGATATATAAATGCCTGATGAAATGTGGAATACATTCTCTTTATCACATCTGCTTCGCAAAATGGTGACTTCAGTTCATGAACGTTGTTCGGATAAGTCTTATCATATTGATATGGAAAGTTCTTGTTCGAAGAGGTACGTTTAGTTTCGATAATAATTACCAAACAAATAAACGCTAGTTTTTGAATGATTAAACCTTAGCTAATTAAATTAAAATTGTACAATTTTTCAATGATAAAATAGAGGGTCCGGTAACTTCCAACTGCATTTGGCCTGCTTAAAAGACACAAATAAAAGGGGTGTACCGGTAGTCACTGTAGTATTCTTGCTTATTGTTGTATTTGTTGTTTACATGACCGTCTAAATGAACTTAAGGATGTACTTCAAAACATGAACTCTTATATAACAGGAGTGATAACAGTTATGTTATTTAGGTACCCTCTAGGGCCCGGTCATTGACCGGTAATGAACAAAGAGATCTAAGTTCACCTAACAAATACTACATCTGCTAAGCTGTTCATTTGGATTTAAAAAAGCTAACCGAGTTCACATGCAGGGTCATTGACACCGTGAAGTTTAATTAAGTTTATTGCGTTAAATATTTTATATTGTTGAGGTATTAAAGTAACTTTTTTTCGCGCAAACTTTTACATATCATAAAGATATGACCCATTCAAAACCACATATATTAAAGATTAACAAAGTATATGTTAAAAGTTAGTTATTAGAGTTACAAATAATAAAACATAGTTGTGTTGAAACAGTTATACTACTAAAATATCATTTCATGTTAAATATGTTAACTTTCACTAAACTGATACAATGGTCGATATATTGCTACATAACTAGAGTAGCGATTATTAATGTTTTTCAAAAGTATCGGAAAAAATTAATACAATTGTATATAAATATTACTGGCGCAGCAATCGTAAAACTGTTAATAATTATTCGGTAGTAAATATCGGAAGTATACCGAAATCAATAAATAGTCTCAATATAATTAACGTCTCCACGTTACAAAAGTGTTTTTTTTACGAGGGTTGAGGAACGGATAGGTGTGGTTCTCCGTTCCACGTATCGCCGAAACCCACACATAATATTACATTTTCACTCACATAAACACGTATACAGTTACTCACACTTTTCCCGTAGGCGGCAAGGACTCAATCCCACCTCAGGCGCATGTGAGTTTATTTTGTTGTCACCTTTAGGTTCCCTCGGGTACTCAACTGTGTTGTGTCCACATATGTCGCATCTTCACTGGTCCGAATAAAACCGTACAACACAATATCGTGTTGTGTAATACATTCTTATTTTGTTTTTTCTTTGACGACCTTTTGAACTCTAAACATCATATCGGCCACACAAGGACACGCGGAAAATAAGATGTAAGGCTTTGCTCTGTGTAGGCAGACTGTGCACACACTATTGCTTCTATTTCAGTAAGACACCGCGACCTATTGGCGAGGCTGTACACCGGGTGGTGGGGCGAGCCCAGGCGGAGAACAGACTCGTGACCGGAGTGTTGGACGTGTGTGAGCATCTGCAGAGGTGAGCTCCCGTTAGTACATACATGGTGGAAATAATGAGTGTACTTTACTTAGGATTTCTAAATTCCACTCCATGATCACATCGTATAAAGCACG
Organism: Dreissena rostriformis; assembly: GCA_007657795.1. Taxonomy (NCBI): domain Eukaryota; kingdom Metazoa; phylum Mollusca; class Bivalvia; order Myida; family Dreissenidae; genus Dreissena; species Dreissena rostriformis. The sequence goes on along the minus strand of VMBQ01001170.1, from coordinate 181,346 downwards.
AGAACATGTTGTTCGATATCTATCATTTGCAACACATTTTTGCACGCTTGATCATTAGTTAACGTGCGATGTTAATATAACTCGTTGTTTGTCCTCAGCTGCCGCCGTCGCTCCACGGTCCTGTGTCTGATCACCGAGACGTCCGCGCACACTGGTCTGTACAAGCTCGTGGAAGCCTTCTGTCGGGAGTACCTGATACGGCTGCTAATGGTAATAAGAGGGCTTGATTATGTAACATTATAAGAAAAAAGGGACTCTGGAACATGTCTCCCGGACATCCTCATATTTTGAAAGCATTCGCGGCCTTATGCCAACCCATCAATACCCAACCATAGTTGTATGTGTTCTGTTTCACAGCTGTCTGTGTAGGCTCTTCTACAGAGGATCCGGAAGGCTAAATGTACTTTTTGAAATTATATACCTGTATTTGTTTCTTAGTACTCAGTGACAAATGAGTAAGCTATGCTTGTATGATATTAACACTTTAACTAATGTTGGGTTAACTCAATCGTTAATATTAAATATTAAAACAAATGTTAAAACTCTGTAGCCAAAAGCTGGTCTGATACAGCACTGACTGGTACAAAAGTTGTTGGCATGATGTTATAAAATAAAAAATTATATTGCTCAACAAGGAATACAACCATATACATGTATGTAGATTGTTTTCACCGCGCATAACATGTGTACAACATGAAAATGAAATACATTATATCATATTGGTTTATGAATCACTAGCATATTGTATTGTTTCAAGGTGAAGAACATCGACACCAAAGACGAGACATTTTTACCAGATGAATCGCCAGGAATCCAAAAAGACGATGTTCTGTCACTTTATGATGGTTTATGGGAAGAGTCCGATAAAAGAGTGCCAAATCCGTCCCCAAAACCGTGTGCTGCTTTAACAACAAAGTGTTTAAAAAACCGTAAAATGGGCCAAACAAACCAACATTCTAACCCAGAAAGTGATCAACCAAAAACAACATGGCCGTCACAACAACCGGAAGTCACATGTCTGTTGATAAAAACGGGAGAGAGACTGACACCGGAAGAAGACTTTTTAATTGCCTACCATGACATGTTCCGGTCTTTTGTTTCAGATAGATTTCCTTGTGTAGAGGTGTCATCTCTGTAATTTAACATGACGAAGAAATGCTCAGAATGTTTATATATATGTGTTTTTTTGGTAAATCACCACATGCGCAGAACTGGATTAAGACACCTCGACTCGATAAGTATTGCATTGAACAATCACAGTGAAAAGGACAAAAACAAAACTTATCAGAAATATGATTTACAAAAAACACCAAGTCATGCTGCGCAGAATGACAATGTCTCAGTTATAAAACAGAACGTGAGTTTTAGCCCATCTGTGACATGGGGGTGTGGTGCATATGATTACTATCCCTCCCAAAACGCATACAAGTACCTCAGACAATTAATTACAGTAACATTCAGATATTTTCTGACGATGAAATACGTAGTATATAGTGCTTGAATGTGTTTTTTTTTCACAATTCGATCTCGATCATTCATGTTTTTACACAGTTCGTTATTCCTTCAACTGTTCATTAAAAATGGTCTCGTTTACAATACCGGTATATTTTAATTATAACTACCGGTATGCCATATACTCATTACTAACATTGAACCTATTATGATTTACATTGTATGAACAATTATTTAATTAATGTTTTATAATCTAATTGTATTTTAAATCATAACTTATGAACATTATTTTCTTGTGTTTGTTTGTGTCGCCGTATTTATCCGTCCAGCGTATGTAGTATTTTAGAATACTTCATGATTTTTTTCATGTACCGAACTGTGAATGGAAGCGTATACTGAAATAAATTTGATAATAAAACAAACATTACTATATACGTGTAGTATTCCGAACGCATTAAATGTTAAAAAATTGAGAAAAATATATACCGTTTTCATAAACTATGTCAACAAGATAATGGTGAGCCTATGTCAACAAGATAATGGTGAACCTATGTTTAAGAAACTTAAGACTAATAACTAGAGATTTGTCACAAACTTATGAGAACAGTGACACACTCATGAGAACCGTGACACACCAATGAGGACAATCACACCCTAATAAGGACAATCACAAACTACTGAGGACACTTACACACTAATGGGGACACTTACACACTAATGAGGACAATCACAAACTAATGAGGACACTCACACACTAATGAGCACAGTCATACACTCATATGTACAGTCACACACTAATGAGGACACTCTCACACTAATGAGGACACTCATACACGTATGAGAACACACACACTAATGAGGACACTCCCACACTAATGAGGACACACACACGAATGAGCACAGTCAAACACTAATGAGCACAGTCACACACGAATGAGCACAGTCACACACTTATGAGCACAGTCATACACTTATGAGCACAGTCACACACTAATGAGCACAGTCACACACTTATGAGCACACTCACACACTACTGAGGACACTCACACGCTAATGAGGACACTCACACACTAATGAGGACACTCACACACTAATGAAGACACACACACTAATGAGGACACTCACACACTAATGAGGACAGTCACACACTAATGAGGACACTCACACACTAATGAGGACACTCACACACTAATGAGGACACTCGCACACTAATGAGGACACTCACACACTAAAGAGGACACTCACACACAAATGAGGACGCACACACTAATGAAGACACTCACACACTAATGAGGACACTCACACACTAATGAAGACACTCACACACTAATGAGGACACTCACACACTACGGAGGACACTCACACACTTATGAGGACACTCACACACTAATGAGGACACTCACAAACTATTGAGGACAATCACACACTACTGAGGACACTCACACACTAATGAGGACACTCACACACTATTGAGGACACTCACACACTAATGAGGACAAGCACAAACTAAGAAGAACAGTTACTCACTAATAAGGACAGTCACACACTCAAAAGGACAGTCACACACTTATAAGGAGAGTCACAAACTAATGAGCACTGTCACAAACTAATAAGGACAGTCACACACTAATGAGGACAATCAAACACTAATGAACACAGTCACAAACTAATGAGGAAAGTCACAAACTAAGGGGGACAGTCACACAATAATGAGGATAGTAATACAATAATAAGGAGGGTCACACACTAATAAGGACAGTCACGAACTAACGAGGAGTCACACACCAATTAGGGCAGTAACAAACTAATGAGGACAGTCACACAATTATAAGGAAAGTCATAAAATAATGAGGAGAGTCACAAACTAATAAGAAGTCAGAAACAAATAAAGACAGTCACAAACTTATAAGGAGTCACAAACTAATGAAGACAGTAACAAACTTATGAGGAAAGGCGCAAACTAATGAGGACAATGATAAACTAATGAGGACAGTCTAACCCTACTGAGGACAGTCACACACTATTTAGGACAGTCACAACGTTATGAGGACAGTCACAAACTAATGAAGACAGTCACAAACAAATGAGGAGTAACATACCATTGAGGACAGTCACAAACTAATGAAGAGAGTCATACACTAATGGGGACAGTCACACACTAATAAGTACAATCACAAACTTATGAGGGCAGTTACAAACTTATGAGAACAGGCACATACTTATGAGGATAGTCACATACTAGTCAGGACAGTCAAACAATAATGAGTACAGTCAAAAACTAATGAAGAAATTCACAAACTATTGAGGACAGTTACAAAGTAATGAGTGCAGTAACAAATTAATGAAGACAGTCACAAATTAATAGGACAGTCCCACACTTATGAGGACATTAACAGCCTTATGAAGAAAGTCACACACTAATGAAGACAGTCACAAACTAATATGAACAGTCACCCACTAATTAGGACAGTCACAAACTGATGAGTACATTCACATATTAATGAAGAATGTCACAAACTAATGAGGACAGTCACATATTAATGAAGACAGGCCAATGAGAACAGTCACGAGACAGTCCCACACTTATGAGGATAGTTACAGCCTTATGAAGGAAGTCACACACTGATGAAGACAGTCACATACTAATATGGACAGTCACCCACTAATAAGGATAGTCAAAAACTAATTAAGACATTACAAACCTAATGCAGACAGTCACAAACTAATGGGGACATTAAGAAACTAACGAGGACAGTCATAAACTAATGGGGACATTAAAAAACTTACGAGGACAGTCAGAAACTAATGAGGACACTCTCAAACTAATGAGGACAGCCGCAAACTTACGTGGTCAGTCACAAACTTAAGAGGAAAGTCATTAACTAACAAGGACAATCACAAACTAACGAGGACAGTCGCAAACTTACGAGGACAGTCCTTAACTAATGAGGAACGCCACAAACTAATGAAGACAGTCAAAAACTAACGAGGACACTCTCAAACTAATGAGGACAGCCGCAAACTTATGAGGACAGTCATTAACTAATGAGGAAAGCCACAAACTAATGAGGACAGTAAAAAACTTATAAGGACACTCTCAAACTAATGAGGACAGCCGCAAACTTAAGAGAACAGTCAACTAACAAGGACGGTTATAAACTTACGAGGACAGTCACAAACTTACGAGGACAGTCATTAACTAATGAGGAAAGCCAGACACTAATGAGGACAGTCAAAAAATAACGAGGACACTCTCAAACTAATGAGGACACTCTCAAATAAATGAGGACAGCCGCAAACTTACGTGGACAGTCACAAACTTAAGAGGACAGTCATTAACTAACAAGGACAGTCACAAACTTAGAGGACAGTCACAAACTTACGAAGAGAGTCATTAACTAATGAGGAAAGCCACGAACTAATGAGGACAGTCAAAAACTAATAAGGACAGTTACACACTTATGAGGACAGTCTCAAACTTATTATAACAGTCACAAACTAATGAGGACAGTCACGCCCGAATACGAAAAGTCAAACAGTAACGAGAACAATCACATACTAATAATGGCAGTCACAAACTTATGAGGACAGTCACAAACTATCGAGGACAGCCACCAACTTATAAGGACAGTCACAAAATAATGAGCTACGTCAAAAACTAATAAGGACAGTCACACACTGATGAGGACACTCACAAACTAAAGAGGACAGTCACAAACTAATGAAGAAAGTCGCAAATTAATGAGGACAGTCACAAACTAATGCGGACAGTCAAATCCTAATGCGGACAGTCACAAACTAACGAGGAGTCACAAACTTATGTTGAGGGTAGCAAACTAAAGAAGACAGTCACAAACCAATGCGGACAGTCGAAAATCAGTAAGAAGAGTCACAAACTAATGAGGACAGACACACACTTTTGAGGACAGTCACAATGTAATGAGGACAGTCACAATCGAATGAGGACAGTCACAGACTAATGAGAGCAGTTATAAACTAATGAAGACAGTCACAAACTAATGAGGAGTCACATACTAATAAGGATAGTCGCAAACTAATGAAGACAGTCACACACTAATGAGGACAGTTCACAAACTAATGAGTACAGTCACAAACAAATGAGGGCAGTTACATTCTAATAATACCATTTCTTAACTACTGAAGATAGTCATATACTAATTAGGACAATCAGAAACTAATTAGGACTGTCACAAACTAATGAAGACAGTCACACAGTAATAAGGAAAGTCACAAAAAAATTAAGACAGTCATAAAATAATGAGGATATTCAAAAACCAATGAGGGCAGTCAGAAACTTATGAGGACAGTCGCTAACTAATGAGGACAGTTACCAATTGATACGGAAAGTCACACAATAATAAGCATAGTCACAAACAAATGAGGACAATCACACTAATGAGGAAAGTCACACACTAATGAGGAAAGTCACACACCAACGAAGGCAGTCATAAACTCGTGAGGACGGTCACACAATAATGAGGAAAGTAATAAAATAATGAGGAGAGTATCACACTAATAAGAACGGTCACGAACTAATGAGGAGTCACATACTAATGAGGACAGTCACAAACTAATAAGGACAGTCACGAACTAATGAGGAGTCACATACTAATGAGGACAGTCACAAACTAATAACGAGTCAGAAACAAATGAAGACAGTCACAAACTTATCAGGAGTCACAAACTAATGAAGACAGTAACCAACTAATGAGGAAAGGCGGAAACTAGTGAATACAATCACAATCTTATGTGGACAGTAACACACTACTGAGGACAGTCACACACTATTGAGGACAGTCACAACGCTATGAGAACAGTCACAAACTAATGAAGACAATCACAAACTAGTGAGGGGTCACATACTATTGAGGACAGTCACAAACTAATGAAGACAGTCACAAACTAATGGGGACAGTCACACACTAATGAGGGCAGTTCAAAAACAAATTAGTACAATCACAAACTTATGAGGGCAGTTACAAACTGATGAGAACAGTCACATACTAATGAGGACAGACACATACTAGTTAGAACACTCAAACAATAATGAGGACAGTCAAAAACTAATGAAGACATTCACAAAATATTGAGGACAGTCACACACTTATAAGGACAGTAACAAACTAATGAAGACAGTCACAAACTAATGAGTACAGTCCCACACTTATGAGTACAGCCTAATGAGGGCAGTCACACACTAATGAAGACAGTCACACACTTATATGGACAGTCACCCACTAATGAGGACAGTCACAAACTGATGAGTACATTCACATATAAATGAAGAATGTCACAAACTAATGAGGACAGTCACATATTAATGATGACAGTCACAGGCTAATGAGAACAGTCATCAAACTAATGAGGATAGTAAAAAACTAATGAGGACATACACAAAACTAATGAGGACATACACAAAACTAATGAGGACATTAAAAAACTAATGGGGACATTACACAAATAATGAGGACACTTACAAACTAATTAGGACACTCACAAACTAACGAGGACAGTCACAAACTTACGTGACAGTCACAAACTTACGAGGACAGTCATTAACTTACGAGTACAGTCATTAACTAATGAGGTAAGCCACAAACATAGGACAGCCACAAACTAATGAGGACAGTCACAAACCCTAACCATGATTTAAATTATGCCACCGGGCATATAAGGTTTGTATAGTGAATACGATATGGTATTGTGGGGGGGGGGTCTGCACCAAGTACTACGGTTTCCCTACACAACACAACATTACAATCTTTAAGTAACAAGAGAGATATGTTGTTAGAAACACAATGCCCCCTTTTGAGCGATTTTAACCCATATATTTGACCTTTGACCTTGAAGGATGACCTTGACCTTTCACCACTCAAAATGTGCAGCTCCATGAGATGCACGTACACGCCAAATATCAAGTTGCTATCTTCAATATTGCAAAAGTTATGACCAAGGTTAAAGTTTAAGAATGACAGACAGGCCAAAAACAATATACCCCCTCTTCTTCGAAGAAGGGGGCATAAAAACTAAAAAACCTAGAAATTGCAGCTGTTATTCAAAATTCGTCCCAACTGTAGTTTGTATTGTAGGTTAGTAAGGTAGGAATGCTAGGACACACTCCGGCACTTTACATAGTGCAGTTTGAGCCGTGGTAGGACATCAATAACTTTGAAATACACATACACTCACACACACACACAAACACACACACACACACACACACACACACACACACACACACAAATAGTGTAATAATGTTGCTTATCAAAGTAGGGACTATTTGGGAAGCTTATGGTTTTATTTTTATGGACGGTTGGTGTGTGCGCAGCGTGTTAACCAGTGTGAGTTGACGGCTTCTAGCGAACTCAAGAAGTCTCAGCCCTTTGTCGTTGGGCTCTCCTTTGCCAAATCTACCTACTGTCCCTGTCAGTATTGGTAGGCGTCTGGTCCAATGTTGGTGTTCCAGTCGCCTAAGACGATATCTTTCTTCGGGACCTTGGCTATGATGCGCTCTAACTATTCGTAGCACTTTTATATCTCCTCGACTGTGTAGTCTGTTGCTGGTGCGTAGACCTTGATGATGATGATGCTGTGAGGTCTCGCTGAGAAAAGGATTGAGATAAGCCTGCTGGAGACTGGAGTGCCACTGATGACGCTGTTGACTACCTGCTTCAATATCATGAAAGCAAACCCGTGGCGATGTTTGGAATCCTCCCCGGTAAACCACACACAAACCGTCCAGAACAGCGACCTGGCAAGCTCCAAAATGGTCATATACACAACCAGATCGATTTCATTCTGTTGCTGCAATGGTTCAACTCCAACTTTAACAAGGCGAACACAAGAAGCTTTCATGGCGCAGACATGGTCAGTGACCACGACTTAATTCTTATCACCATCAGGCTGAAGCTAACGAACAAGCGCATCACCAAGAACTCTTGCATTAGCTTTGACTTGGATTAACTGAAAGATCCATAGATAGCAGAGGCATTTCAAGCACAGATATGTGGCAGGTTTGCAACCCTGAACATCGGCATTGATACCATCACCAACAACATCAATGAAGTTCTGCTGTCATTTGCAGGAGAAGTTCTTGGGAGAAAAAGAGAAGAAAGAACAAGCCATGGGTGACGAACGAGATCATGGACCCATGCGACAAAAGGAGAGAGCTGGTGCATAAGAAATCCACTAGACATGACTCTAGGACAGAATGTCAGAAAGCGAACAGGGATGTGAGGAAGAAGATGAAAGGGGCAAAGAAGGAGTGGATTGAGGGGCAAGGTGTAAACCTTGACAAAGTGATGACCACAGGCAACAGTAAGAAGACATAGAGCACATTAAAGAGCCTTACGAATACCAGTCGACCCAAGGCCAGTGTTAAAGCAGACGCTGACGGAGACCTACTGGCCGATAGTGCCGCAGTCCTGAACAGGTGGACCGAATACTGCTGCGACTTGTATAACTATCCGCTTAAACCAGACCCAGTCTCATCCCAGACCAGAAGCCGACGACGAAAGCCTGTCAATACTAAAGGCAGCGGTGTAGGAGGCAGTGCACAGCTTTCGGACAGGGAAATATCCGAGATTGGACAACGGCTCTTCTGAGCTGATTAAGCACGAAGGAAAGACAACCATTGCAGCAATTACAGCACTATACCAGAAGATATGGTAGGAGAATAAGTTGTCAAAGATCCCAGTCTCTGGTCATCCACCTACCGAAAAATGGCAACCTCAAGCTGTGCGAGAATTATCGCACCATCAGCCTCACCCGTCATCCCAGCAAAGTCATCCTCAACCGACTGAACATTTAGGCCGAGGAACTGCTGGCGGAATAGCAGGCTAGATTCAGAGTTGGACGTAGCACCGTGGAACATATCTGTAAATGCAGTCATCATTCAGAAACACCTGCAACACCAACGTGAACTCTTCTACAACATCATCGACTTTAAGAAATAGTTTGACCGCGTGTAGCATGATGGCCTAGGGCAGGTTCTGAGAGGATTCAACATGGACAAAGGCTGTAGCAAGTCATCAAAGAATTTTACTGAAACGCTATAGCAGCGCAGTACTTCTCAATGGAAAACAGTGGGTGTCCGTCAGGGATGTCCACTGTCCCTCGTTTTGTTTAACCTTTTCCTTGAGAATATAATGCAGGAGACCCTCCGAGACCACCACACCTCCATCTCCATTGGTGGCAGACCAATCTCAAAATTAAGATTCGCTGATGACATTGACCTCATGGTTGGCACCAGAAGTGAACTCCAAGACCTTACCAACAGACTCTATGAAAAGAGCTGGAGTATACGGGATGGAGGTCAGCACGGAGAAGTTGAAGATCAGGATGAACAGCACGAACAACACCATTACAGACATTTCCATGAACGGCGAGAAATTGAAAGAGGTGAGCACTGTGGTCCGAATAAGAATTGCCAAGGCGACCGCAGCTATAGCCAGACTAAGCAGGTTATGGACAAGCAGCTCCATCAGCTTCCCCACCAAGCATGGCCTATACAAGTCCCTCGTAGTCTCCATCCTACACGCACGGCTGTGAGATCTGGACACTTCACGCGGACACAGAACGCAGGGTACAGGACTTTGAACACAAGTGTCTACGCAGACTGGTCCGCATCTCCTACACAGAGCACAATACCAGCGAGTACGTTGGGAACATGAAGGCAGCACTTGTTGGCCCACAAGACCCCCCTCCGCCAAACGACAAAAGCTGGCTTGGTTTAGACACATCACCAGACACGACTCTCTGTGCAAGACTGTGCTCCAGGGCACTCTAGGATCTCGCCGTCGGCCCCTCAGAAGAAATGCTGGATTGACAATGTGAAAGATTGGAGTCCCTCCTCATTAATGAGCTACTCTTAGCAGCCCACAACAGACCTGACTGGCGGAGGATCTCTGTGTCGTCGTCCCTCATTTCCCCCAGACCGGCCAAGGGAATGATGATACTGTATTATGGTATCAGCTATCCTGTGCGATTTATTGTCCTGCATTCCTCTTTATCGTCCATCATTCGTCAACACATGGTTTAAGTATCAAATAAAGGTAAATTAAACTAGCCTGTCTTGTATTTTAACTGTCTGGTTTGAGTCCCCGCAATGTATTTCCAAATTTATCGGCACAAGTGTCACCCTAAATGAGATGGCAAATAGTCAGCATGAACCACATGTAAACCTTTAAGGACAAGGTTAATAATTTTATGTCAAAGGTCAAAATACCGAGCACATGATGTGTATTTGCTACGTCTTGTTTAGCCTTATATGGACACGATTTTGAATTATTAAAGAAAAAGACATTTGTGACAATGCCTTTGTGCTCACACACTGCAGTGCATTCTCTGGGCATTTGATATAGTTTAGTATTCAAGCATTTTAAGTCTCCCAAACAAAACAATATCCTAAGACAAAGGACGGTACTAAACCTTTGTTGCACAGGGCATTCCAAATACATTTCATAATTCACCAATCAGCGAATACAGAACAATTCATTACATTTTTAAACATGCAACACCTTGTCATTGCAAAAATGTTTGAAATAGGGTATTTCATTTGTTTTATTGAGGATTTGGATGCATACTTCAAGTGATGGTTCTATTTTACTGGGCACAATGGTGCCATTGGTTCACGATTCAATATAAGGCCCAATATAACAAAATTTGTTTTAAAATCAAATATTTTTATTTCGTTATCATTAACAAATAGAACAGAGTCAAAGGAATAAAATACAATAAAAGTACATTGTTATATTAAAACAAACAGTATACCACTATCTATATAGGTGATACAAAGAATTTAAATATAAAATTAAGCTTATTATTCTTAAGTGGATTAGGATTCAAGCTTTGCCTAAAAGTAAAATAATGACTTAGAAAAAAATAAAAATAAAAATAGCACTAAGAGAAAGATTTTAATCAGCCAATAAATAACTATATAACAAATTGTATTTACCAAATGGAATTAGTTACTAGGATAGGATATAGTTATTTAAAATTTACAAATAATTATTTATTTACAGGTATCATGGCATAAAATCAACAGAAACACTATGATCTTGTTGTTTCGTACATATGAGCCGCTCGCTGGGAAAATTGGGTATAATGCATGTGCAAAAAGTATTGTTCCAGATTAGTCTGTGCAGTCCGCACAGGTTAATATGTAACAATGCTTCCCGCCTACACTGGATTTTCCTTGCGAAGAGACTTTCTTTAAACAAAAAACTCCATTAAAGCGGAAAGTGTCGTCCTTGATTAACCTTACAGAATGTACAGGCTAATCTGGGATTATGCTTTACGGACATGCATTAAGCAAGTTTTTCCCTAAGACCGACTCAGCTATGGTTTTCTATTCAGCAATTAATTTTGACTCACACCTATTAACATCTATAAAGAAAAACTACATAATTATAGAAACTACTATTATTTGAAAAGAAAAAAATGCAACTGAGAATTCTATGACCTAAAATCAGAATTGAAACATGATAATTTATAATAAAAAACATCATTTATTAAACTGAAATGCATGTGGTACACACATGACATGATACAACAACAGTAATACTGTGGAAAAACAATACACATTGGAAAATAGGTAGAGATTAAGCAAGATCTTAGTTTGTAAAGAAGAGACCATACTTCAAGTTAAGAAAACTGAACACCTCAATTGTTTTCACAATTCAACTCACAACCATAAGATACAAACAGGAATACAATATCCAACAAGAACAATAAATGTTAAACACAGAAAAAGAGGCAAGACTGGTCGTGCTAAACACATACTTTAAAAATAAAATACAGATATTTACACATTGGGCTAGTATGGCATAGAAAAGTAATTTAAAAACAATCATATTGTGCTATTTACAATATTTACGCATAAAACACATACAATATTGAAACATGGGGTTTACAAGAACTGAATAAGTATAAAATGTTCAGCAATTTGTCTGTATATTGTATTTTATACAATAGCTCATGAGGTTATGTTGGTGTGAGTCAATGAATAGACATTAAATTCGGCCCGTATTCTCAAAGCTCCTTATATAAACCTTAACTTAAGTTGTACTTCATAGATAATTTCATATCAAATGAGAAGACAGAAGAACTGGACACTTATACAAAAGCAATTTAACATCCAAGGGAATATGTTGTGTAGTATACAAGACCATATTAGAAAGAGGAAAGTTGACAAGTAAAGAAAATGCAGAAAGAATACCATTGAGTGCAAAGGAGAACTTTGAGAATTAGTTGTCCTAAGAGAGAGTTATAGAAGGAAGGAAAGCGTTATGAAATATTCATATGTAAAACAGTACAAATATGTTATGTGTTAAGATATAACACAAATCAAAGAACTACAAGACATTTACCCTATCTTGGAATCACTGCCTATATAAACACAAAGTCCACATTTCTAGAGCAAGCTAACATTGTCCCCTTAAATAGCCATATAAACCCGTCTGCAATACAAACATTTGAGCAGCATTCTGGGAAAATGGCGCTTAATGCATGTGTAGTCTGCACAGGCTGATCAGGGACAACATTTATAGGTTTTTATATTTTTCGTTAAAATGCAGTTTCTTCTTAGGGAAAATCCAGTGAAGATGGAAAATGTCGTCCCTGATTAGGCTATTTGGACTGCAAAGGCTAATCAGGGACGACACTTTCCGCACATGTATTGTTGCAGCAGCAAGCTAAATATAGTGTCATGAGTACCTGTCATTTGTAGACCTGTATGTGAGCAATAACTTTCAGAGTGTGTTTAAATTATCGTAAGAATTTATAATGTTCTGTAGCTTTATTCAAGCAACAACATGGAGACACATTTTGCTACTTATATCTGTCCAAAGACCGTGAACTGTTCATTGCAAGCTACAACTGTCCAGCAAATTTCCCCCAAGGAAAACTGTTTTTAATCATTAACCTTCAAAAGAATGCTTAAACAATTTAACAGTCTCTGCCACTAGTATATTTGCCAGTAAAAATGTAAGTTCAAAATAGAACACTCTTTTAATCTTTAAATAGATACTTAATTTTCGAGTGCTACCCTAGCTTAATTTGTCCGACGAGAATCTGTCCTTTAAAGCTGTTCAACAACCTCGTACTTTAAGCTAATCGACAAGCAAGGTTATAATATTTGAGGGAAACTTTGACGGCAAGATAAAATATCCTTGCAAATATCTGTACTTGGTAGCTGTCTGTTCTTTACAACTATTCATATCAAGCCGAGTTCTTCAGCCGCTATAGATGTTTGCTTTTATTGCAAGCTAAAATTATGCCAAACATTTCTGTCGTTTGTAGCTGTCTTTAATTAATAACTATTCAGTGCAATTTAAAGTTGTCTCACAAGCTACTGCCATTTGTAACTGTCTCTATATTACAACATTTCAGAAAAAATATATATCATTTCTAGTTTGTATAGCTCAAAGAGACGCAACAACTCATACCAAGCTAAAATTGTCCATAGAGTTTTTGCACTTTAAAGCTGTATAAGAGACCCAAAACTTTTCAAACCAAGCTAAAATCTTTAACAGAATTTCTGCAATTCAAAGCTGATAAATGATACCGCACTTTGTATATGAGGCTACTATTGTACGGACAATTTCTGACGTTTGCAGCTGTCTTACATGAACATTCAAACATAGGAAGCTAAGAGATCCGTCACAGCTGTAAAGGAAGCACATGTTTTGCAGTGCAGCTAAAATCGTCCGGAGAGTTTCTGTCGTTTGTAGCTGTCTGCATAGTGGCCGCCGATGCCCTGTGAGTGCTGACCGATGTAGTCTCCCTCTGGGCTGGGCTCGGGTGATGGCAGGATGTGACTGAAGCCTCGCTTCTGGCCCTGGGGGGTCGTCTGGAGATATATTAGATATACATGTATTATTATCTTAATGACAATTAGCACTATGGCCATTAAATGGAAAAATCAAGGGCCAAATTGCTGGGTGCTGTGCCTTGCTCCTTTTGTCCCCCCCAACCCCTGTGGCACCTCTGGATTGACACCAAAAAGTGAAAAGCTTTTTTAATTTAATACACATTTTTTTTGCAGCAAATCAATTGCAATAGAAAGAACTATGATTAAAACCATTATTTACTAGTCTTAGACTGAGACATTCATTGGATTTGGAAAATTATTTGAACATGTCACCAGAGCTGGTCTGGCTTCCCATCCCACCCCCCACCCCTTTTAGCAGCACCCAGTGACACTGTATCTTTTGTGATCTCACTAAGGCCAGGCATGGCAAGCAAGCATGTTTATTTTAATATGGAGATTCTAAATATGGATTGAAAAAAACTAGAGCTTTGTCACAGACGTGACGAATACCCCCACATGCCGCATTGACACAGAATATTAAAACGCACTAAGTGACCCCTAGACCTAGTTTGTGACCCGGCATGACCCATATTCGAACCTGACCTAGACATCATCTAGATACAACTTCAGAAAAAGTTTGGTGAAGATGGGATGAAAACTACTTGAATTAGAGAGCGTACAACATGCTGAATGTTTAAAACGCACTAAGTGACCCAGTGACCTAGTTTTTGACCTGGCATTACCCATATTGAAACATGACCTAGACATCATCTTGATACAACTTCTGACCAAGTTTGGTGAAGATTGGATGAAAACTACTTGAATAAGAGAGCGGACAACATGCTGAATGTTTAAAACGCACTAAGTGACCCCGTGACCTAGTTTTTGACCCGGCATGACCCATTTTCGAACTTGACCTAGACATCATTTAGATACAACTTCTGAACAAGTTTGGTGAAGATCGGATGAAAACAACTTGAGTTAGAGAGCGGACAACCAATACGGACCGACAGACTGACAGACAGACAAGGTCACTCCTATAAACCCCCCTAAACTTCGTTTGTGGGGGTATAATAAAGTATTTCTTGCTACTATTGGGTCAAGGAAACCATAACAAACCATATTGGGTTATAGAAAATACAAGAGGCCCATGAGGGCCTGAATCGCTCTACTGGCTGGAATGTCAATGGAATGGAAAGTCATCATGCAAGGGAATACTGAAAACACAAATCCTTTCATCCTTGCCAAATGAATTATCAGATGGCTTATATTTTATTTAATTTTAAATTTATAATTGCAACCAATTAAACAACCTACTTAAATGCCTCGGACCAATACAAATTCAAGGGGCGATAATTCTGGACTTTTTACTCTGATGTAACCCATTTTCAATAGGGTTTGAGTCCTTATTAATATAAAGACACTGAACAAGTTTGAAAAGAATCGGATGAAAACTGTGGAGTTTATCGCGCAAAGAAGAAAAAGTCTAACGCACGCACGGACGGACGGACGGTCTAATGTAACCCATTTTCAATAGGGTTCGAGTCCTCATGAATATAAAGACACTGTACAAGTTTTAAAAGAATCGGATAAAAACTGTGGAGTTTATGGCGTAAACAAGAAAAAGTCTACACACGCACGGACGGACGGTCTAATGTAACCCATTTTCAATAGGGTTCGAGTCCTCATTAATATAAAGACACTGAACAAGTTTAAAAAGAATCGGATGAAAACTGTGGAGTTTATCGCGTAAACAAACAAAAGTCTAACGGACGCACACACGGACGGACGGACGGACGGTCTGATGTAACCCATTTTCAATAGGGTTCGAGTCCTCATTAATATAAAGACACTGAACAAGTTTGAAAAGAATCGGATGAAAACTGTGGAGTTTATCGCGTAAACAACAAAAAGTCTAACTCACGCACGGACGGACGGACGGACGGACTGATGTAACCCATTTTCAATAGGGTTTGAGTCCTCATGAATATAAAGACACTGAACAAGTTTGAAAAGAATCGGATGAAAACTGTGGAGTTTATCGCGTAAACAAGAAAAAGTCTAACGCACGGACAGACGCACGCACGGACGGCAGACGGACGGTCTGATGTAACCCATTTTCAATAGGGTTCGAGTCCTCATGAATATAAAGCCACTGAACAAGTTTGAAAAGAATCGGATGAAAACTGTGGACTTTATCGCGTAAACAAGAAAAAGTCTAACGGACGCACACACATACGCACGGACGACATACGCACGGACGGACGGACGGACGACGGAAACCACACCATGACATAAGCTCTTCCGGCCTTCGGCCAGTAGAGCTAATAACTAACCATATTGGGTTAAAGAAAACATAACTAACCATATTGGGTTGAAGAAAACATAACAACCGTATTGGGTTGAAAAAACTTAATTAACTATAAGGTCAAAGATAAACTAACTGCACATATTGGGTAAAGGAAAACCTAACTAAGCATATTGGGTAAAGGCAAACTTTACTTACCATATTCGGTAAAGGGAAACTTTACTAACCCTATTGGGTTAATTAAACTTAATTTACCATATTGGGTAAAGGAACACTCTACTAACAATATCGGGTAAAGGAAAACTTAATTGACCATATTCAGTTAAGTAAAACTTTACTAATCATATTGGGTAAAGGAAAACATTACTAACCATATTGTGTTAAAGAAAACATAACTTACAATATTGGGTTAAAAATTACCTGCTGAAATTATTGGGTAAAGGAGAACCTAACTAAGCAAATTGGGCTAAGGGAAACTTTACCTACCATATTGGGTTGAGGAAAACTGTACTTAACATATTGGGTAAAAGAAAACTTTACTTAACTGAGGAAAACTGTACTTAACATATTGGGTAAAAGAAAACTTTACTTAACTATATTGGGTTAAGGGAAACTTTACTAACCATATTGGTTTAAAGAAATCTTTACTTACCATATTGGGTTTTGTGCCTATGGGTGCAGGGCCAAGCAAACCGTCCTGTTTACCCCCGCTGTTCTGCCCATAGGACTGTACGTTTGTGCCATAAGAACCATAGTTGTTGTTGTTGCCGCTGTTGCCATAGGAACTCTGGAAACCCCAGTCATTGCTCTGACCTTCAGCGCTCATACTTCGTTTATTGCTCTGCATGCCCTCTGAGTTGTCTGAAACATGTGTAATATGAGCCACATTGTGGGAAAACTGGGCTTAATGCATGTGCGTACAGTGTCATCCCAGATTAGCCTGCAAAGTCTGCAAAGGCTAATCAGGGATGACACTTTCCGCCTAGACTGGGTTTTCCTTTAGAAGACACTTCCTATTTTTTTTTCCATACAAGCAGAATGTGTTGTCCCTAATTAGCCTGTGCAGAATATACAGGCTTATAAGGAAGACACTTTGCACACATGCATTTAGCCCAATTTTTCCATAATGCAGTTCAAATAACAATGCTTTAATACCTAATAGCAACAGTTGAAATCATACAAGAACAATTGCAGCTCATTTTATTGATACAAAACTGATTTATCATATGGTATTCTTTTTCCATGTCATGGTATTTTTCCATCTATACTGGAGCCCTTTTATAAGCATGATATCATTCTTCAAGAAGAATTATTTAAATTCATGCAGTTAAAGCGTCATATCAATGGTTAAAACAGTATTTTATTTTCAAATATTATATATTGTTTTAAAAGTATGTATTAGATGGTTGCTTAAAACGTATGTCACCGTTTTTGTAATTCTCATTCATATATTATGATTAAACTGTAAATGAAGTACCACTATATGCCCACTATCAATAACAGGACTTTAGTGTAGTACAATTCTTGATGAAGTAGGCATTTTTTATAGGCTTGAGTTTGAATCCCACAAGAGGCATGTATGCAAAAAAAACATTTTTTACTTTTAATGTATTTTTTCCAAACAATTTCGTCAACAAAACATTGTTTCTATATAAATATCTGCTTGAAAAAAGGGATTGCACATCTTTTTAAAACATGTCTAAATTAAGGAGAAAATACTGTCGATATACACCTTTAAAATGAGTTCACCTGCTAATTTTTCATTCCCCATGTTATGAACTTTCCTTCAAATGCCAAAATTCACACTAAAAGAGCTACAAGCGTCAAACAAAAAACCTGGGAGAGTTATATTGCACATAATTAATAAAAACAAGAGATGTGTTTGTTAGAAACACAATGCCCCCTACTGCGCCGCTTTGATTTTTTTTTGACCTTTGACCTTGAAGGATGACCTTGACCTTTCACCACTCAAAATGTGCAGCTCCATGAGATACACATGCATGCCAAATATCAAGTTGCTATGATCAATATTGCAAAAGTTATGACCATTTTTCGAAACCTAAACGCAAAACCTAAACACAAGTGTGACGGAATATCAGAAAGACGGACAGACAGACGGACAGTGCGATCACTATATGCCACCCTACCGGGGGCATACAAATGTATGCCTTTTGAGTAAGTAAGTTTGTATACATTATACAGAAAATAGAAGCTGAATATATTATTACCAAATTACACCAGGCCAAATAATTATGTCACCATTGACAAGTTGAGCACAAAATACCTTTATTTTGTATGTACATTTAAGCCACGTTTGGAGGAAACTGGGCTTAATGAATGTGCATAAAGTGTTGTCCCAGATTAGCCTGTGCAGTCAGCACTGGTTAATCATGGAAGACACTTTTTCTGCTTATACTGGATTTTCGTTTCGATGAGACTTCATTTAAACAAAAAATCCCACAAAAGCGGACAGTTGCATCCCTGATTAGTCTGTGCAGACTACACAGGCTAATCTGGGATGACAAGTCTGTGCAGACTACACAGGCTAATCTGGGATGTCACTTAACGCACATACTTTGAGCCTTGTTTTCCCAGAATGAGGCTTGAATATTTGACCCCTCATGACACTACCTACCCATGTTGTTGAATATTTGACCCCTCATGACACTACCTACCCATGTTGCCATACATGCCGGCTGACTGGTACTGTGACTGGTTGTTGTATCCCCCTCCAGCCCCACCCTGTTGGGACATGTACTCGTCATACTGATGCTTGTACGCGGCCGCCGCCCCAGCAGCATACAGGGCTGCCTTCTCTGCCATGCTGGATAATCCCTGGCTGGAGCCATCCTGCAGAAGTACATGTATCACCAACCGACGTAATAGGAAACAGCAGTCTGGACAAGCAATCATGAATTTGCTTATAAGGTGGAAATGAAAATGGATATAGTGTCCCTTAAGTGATCCAAATTCTCTTTTTTTTTTAATTTGTTAGCAAAAAATATTATTCACCAATTTCCTAATTTAAGGCAAAACAGCGTGATTTTTCCCAATCCAAAAGGCCACGGCCATATTCCCAAAATGATGAAAAAAAACAGAGTGAACATCGCCTACTTACCTGACCCTGTTGCCAACTGTCCCCTCTCTTCCCATTGTTAATACCAGAGAAGTATGGTCCATCATACCCCTGAAATGAGAAACATACCACAAGCTTTGTAACAAACTTGCCTAAAACCACAGCACTGCTTTGTCAGCTATGTTTAAGGACAAGTAACTCCAGAATGTGTAGATTTAGGGGGCATCACAAATCCATCTTGGACATCTACACTATATGGTGATGACAACTTTAAAGTTTCAATCTAATCCCTTGAGAAATCTGAAAGAAATTTGCCTCACAAACATATCACATCTTATGCAGACTAACCAAATGACAGACTGCAATATACCCCCAGGGTAACCCCCTTGCCTACTTTGTTAGCAGGTATAAAACCATCCATGGCACAGTTCTCAAAGTTCAGTAGAAGTAGACTAGCGTAACATAATGAAACACTGACTGATAAGGATTTTTATTTAAGTCCATTTTAGCAATATGCTTACAAAGACTAGTATAAATAAAGTAATTGTTTGTTTTATCATCATGAATGTTAATTTAAGACCCAAGAGAGAACTGTGAGGGTTACAAGAGTTTCTATACACTTAAACTGGAGTAAACGGACAACACAGCTTTTTACTTGTACAAACCTCTGATTTGTACTGGTTCATCATGCCTGGATACACTTGACTGTTGCTAGACGTCTGCTGGTTATCCTGGCTTCCCTGTCTTCTCAATCCTGGCATTCTGCCAACACTGTCCCCACTGCTTGACATATGTCCAACATTATTTCCCTTTCCATAGCTACCAAAGGTATTTCCATTCCCGTAGTTACCAAGGCTGTTCCCATTTCCATAGTTACCACTACCAAAGTTGTTATTTGTGCTGTTATTAAAGACTTCGCTTGTGTCATATTCGTCTAAGCCTCCCTAGCAAAACAAAAATATATATTACATTCACAGATGAACATAAATTATTTACATAGAAAAGAGTGTCTAAAGGCTGTAGGTCACTCACCTGAGACATGTAGAAACAAAACAGTTATGTACAGTTTGCTATTTTTGTGTAATAACTTTTGTTTTTATCTAGGTTTTTTAATCTGCATGACAAAGATTTTATATGGTCTGAGGCAGTAACAATAAACATTTAAAACAGACAAGTTAATACTTGGGTGGGGCAGTTTTGACTTCAGGGTCATGATTTGGACAAAATTAGTAGAGGACAACCAAAAGATGTAGCACAAGAAATACTAAACACCTAACCCCTTGCTGTTTTAGAGAACACAATTTACAAAGTTATTTAGTCTATATAAATCATGTTACCCCTGGGGCATAGGCCATTTTCGACCTAAGGGGAATGATTTGAACAAACTAAGTAGAGGAAAACTGTAAATGGTTACACAACAAATATTAAAACCCTGACCCTTGCTGTTCCAGAAAAGATTTTATAAGTTATTTGTTATTTACAATTCAAGTCTATATAAATCATTTGACCCCTGGGACATGGCAAGTGTTGATCCCAAGGTGGAATGTTTTGAACAAACTTAACAGAGGACCACTATAGCCATGTGGTTTTAGATACACATTTGTAAAAATATTTTTTTTCACTGAATACATATAAGAAAAACCAGTACTGGTAACCCCAAGGGCGGGGCCAATATTGACCCCAGGGTCATCATTTCAATAAACTCTGCAGAGGACCACTATATGAGATTACACATCAAACTATTAAACCCCTGACCCTTGTGGTTTCAGAGAAAACAATTTTTTTAAGGTTTTTGCTTCAGTCTATATAAATCTTGTGACCCCTGGACTAAGGGTATCACGTTTACAGATTTTTCTCAACGTTAAAACGAAATAAACGAAGCGTTACCGTTTAAACGGTATCCCTATGTCCGTTTTAAAAGCATCAGTGCTATCGCATTTCCAAACTGAAAGTAGTAATTATTTCTGGAATTTATATTCAGTGCATATCCCATTCGCGCAATGACGTCATTTTAAAACCAACTGTTCTCGTCGTTGTCGAACCATTGGGTTACACTTTGTCTACTACATGCGATAATATTTTGTAAAAAGAAAAATTAATATCGAACCCACATTTCTTCAATAAGAGTAAACCGGTTTTAAAATTTCAATGTTTTTTAATTAACAAGGTGTACATCAAAACGATTATCTGTTCATTAAATTGGCTGCATCAGGAATGAATTTGCTGGCGTGGTTCGCATACCTGTCGTCCCGTAAAGGTTTACTCAATAGATTTGTGGAAGAACACCCGTTTGTCCACTAATGAAGAGTCTATGGAATGAATGCCGATGAAACGGCGGGAAAATCTCCTCATGCACTTCGTGCCGACGCGCGTCAAATGTTCGGGGCATGCTCATGCAACAAATGGCGGGAACATTTTCTCGAGCATTTCGTGCTGACGCCCGTTAAGTATCGAAGACGTCTTGTCCATACATGGAGTATTGTTATGTTTACGGTATTGTGAATAAGGGCCATCAGGCGCATGTGATACAAATATGAGTCTTTTTCAGCAGCTGTTAATTAATAAGCTTTGCAACGTCGTAACGTAATGAACTAAAATGGATTCTGTTGATATTGACTGTCGATAAAATGTTTACTGTTTTTGTAAACGTGTTTGAGCAAAACAAAAAACGCGACCGTTTAAACAGGATACCCTTACCCTGGACGTGGCAAGTTTTGCTCCCAGGGTAATGATTTGAACAAACTTGGTAGAGGACCACAATTCCATGTAACATGCTAAATACCAATCCCCTAGGCCTTGCAGTTCCATGAAAGATTTATGAAGTTTTCACTATAATTATTGTAACAAAAGTTGTAGAGGACCACCATATGTTCTTACACACCAAATATTAAACCCCTTATCCTTGCAGGTTCATGGAAAAAGATTTTGAAAGTTATTTACTTTATAAGTCTATATAAATCATGTGACCCCTGAGGCGTGGCCATTTTTTACCAAAGAGGCATGACTTGAACAAATTTAGAAGAGGACCACTAGAAGATAAAACATACCAAATATAAAAGCCCAGACATTTTTGGTTTAAAAGGAAAACAATTGTTTAAGTTTTCATTTTAAAAATCTTTTTTTTTTAGCTCTGGTGACCTACAAATGCAATAGACCGAAACGATTTGTTCAACTTTAAAAGAATGTCACCCAGTATTTATTCCTGTGAAGTTTTGTTAATATCTGTCAAAGGGTTGTGGAAGAGGTCATTAGAAGAACAAGAGCACCGCAGAGCGGATGCTAATGCTCGGCTGCGGGCGCAGTTTAAAAAAAAAATAAATAAAAAGAAAATGTTTTTTTTTTTACCTTTGACCTTGAAGTATGACCTTGACCTTTCACCACTCAAAATGTGCAGCTCCATGAGATACACATGCATGCCAAATATGAAGTTGCTATCTTCATTATTGCAAAAGTTATGGCCAATGTTAAGGTTTTGGGACGACCCGGATGGCGGACATCCGACTGCGAGCTGGCTATGACAATACCTCGTTTTTTTTCTCCGAAAACAGCCGAGCTAACAAATTTACGCATACTGGCATGCACGCACTGATGGACATCACGGTACAATGAAAGCTCCCCATAAGCACTATGTGCTAAGGTGAGCTGATGTTTCAAAATTATTGTCTGATTTATAATATAATAAATTTGGTATAAAACATGTTTAGTTCATTTGATTTCAAAATAATATTTTCACCTTATGACCTATTTAACTGAAAAAAACCCACATGTTTTTAAGGCTTTATAGCAACAATATGTGTAGGCCAATAATAAGACTTAAAGCTGGCCGAGTTGATGTTGATATATTTTCCTATTTTTGTTATGTGTCGCAAAAAAGTGATTATGAGTCAAAATGTGATGGTATCTCTGTCAGATGTGCAAAATGTTTCGTCAAAATCGGTCAAGAAATGCCCAAATTCAGTACAAAGATAGGGCTTTTCAATTTCTGTCCATGGACAGAAATGATCTAAATTTAAACACGCGCGGTTCACATGTAAAACCACGTGATCATTGCATCATTGTTTACAACGCCATTTGCCATGGAGAAACTGTGTTATTTAGTAGTTCTTCTTTGTTTTGAAAAGCGCGGAAGTGGAAATCATGTGAAATTGGCGCTCACGTGACCCAAAGCGTGCATACGTCACAGGTTAATAATAGTCTTGAGGATTCCGTTATGTACATGATTAGGTTTCGTATTTTTGATGCTTTTGGCATTTTTTGGCACAATTTTTGCGAAAATCAGTATGGAAGAGTTAAGCTTTAGAATGTATCTGACGAATACTGATCAATTCTGGTCAGTTGAGAAAACCAAATTGTTGTGAGAAATATCAACTCGGCCGGCTTTAACATTAGATTT
>VMBQ01001170.1:113939-156887 GCA_007657795.1 Dreissena rostriformis | reverse complement strand
GACTTTCTGATGTTTTAGGAGAGGAGGGGAAAACCAATTAGGAACTTGTCAAAGCATCGAAGCCATACACCAATACCCTCTATGACAAGCTGGCAGAGAATGACATGAAAACAGCGCGCTTCAAATTCTCCACAAAGAAGAACACTCCAAAAGTGCAGTCACTGCCACCAACAGAGCCAAACCTACATCATCACATTCTACGTGCACATCTACAGATCATGTTGTAGAAGGCAGCAAACTGCAAAGCACCCCCTGATGATTCATGTGACATAACACAGTATGGCTGGGGAATTTAGGATGGGATACCTGTACCCAAGGTTGCCGAAGGAGATCCCGCACCACCAGAACTGATAGAAGTTATCCGCTGCCAGTGCAAACCAATGGACATCAAGTGCAGTAAAGAAACATGTGGGCGTCGCAAGCAATGGCTGTCGTGTACATCATACTGTTCATGCTCTGGATGTCAAACATGCTGTAATCCTAATGCATACCATCAAACACAAACGCAAACAGTAACAAATGAAGAGAATGAAGAAGAAGGAGGATATATTAACTTGAGAGAGGAGGCTGCGGAAGAAGTCGAAGAAGGCTTAAATGACGATACAGAGGACGGCGAAAATGAATGGGATTGAAGAATACCTACACATGCATAATTATTGATAATTTTGCATAAACATAATGAAAGTGCACCAAAACAAGTGCTTAGTTCATTTATATAGCCAGATGTAGTTAATATGACATACTAATGATAATTAGTGTGCATAATGTTGTAAAAAGACTCAAACATATCACTTAAGCTAACCATAGCAAATTAGTGCTACAGGTGAGGATTGTGTATGTATATTTTTGATTTTGAGATTATCAGCAAAGCACGTAAGAGAATTATATACAATGGTATTAACGAACATTCAATTACACTAGAATATAGTAGACTGCTTTGCGTATTGCTTTCCACTTAAACAAATCCCTGATTACTTAGATGGTCGTTGCCACTGAAAAGTGTTATATCATATCAAATCTCAATATATCTACAAGTGTTGATAAATAATATCAGATATAGTTTGTAAACTATGACCTCAAAAAGGCATCTTTCAGCTATGTTGAACTGATTTCTTCATTTTGATACACTGTATCATAAAATAAACATCAGAAATGGATTCAGCATACATAAAAACCTTAGAAAAGACACCATACAAGCTATATTATTTGACTAATGTAGAATGCGGAAAATTGACCTTTGCGTCTGGCGGCCATTTTGGATTTATGCAAATTAGGCAAGATTCCCAAATTTGCCAAGGTGGCAAACCCTCTTAAATTGAAGATATACCTTAATATGTTGCATCCTTGAAATATTGCCTCATTGTACTCTTCATTTCTAGGTTCTCAAAAATCCGACTCGACTATATGGAAGAGTTAAGCTTTAGAATGTATCTGACGAATACTGATCAATTCTGGTCAGTTGAGAAAACCAAATTGTTGTGAGAAATATCAACTCGGCCAGCTTTTAAGCATTCATCTCAGTATAAAACATTTAAACTACTGTTCAATAAGACAAACAGCAATGCCTGCCAGGCTTTTTTACAACCATTTTGGGAAAAAAGAACCTGGCTTTAATTGGGAAATTCATGCCGTATTTTTTTTTTAACAGTTAATGCCGTATTTTTTTAAACAGTTAACAATTTTTATCACCAAATCACAAGTATAATGATGAAATTTAGTGTTTGAAAGCAATAATTGCCATATAATATAAGCCAAATATATTTTTTAATTTCACTCAAAATTGCGATATATACATAGGAAACCCTAAGTTTGTAGTCCTTAATGCACAAAACAAACAAACTACATACAGTTTTAACAACAATTTTTGTCAATGACGTCAATGCATTTAAGAATTTCATAAATATACATGTTCATCATGTTTCAGAAGTAAACTCAAAGGTACAACGTGTATGTGATGTCATAAAGTGAATGGTGGGATATGTTTCTTTTTGAAGACCAATAGAGACAGGGGTTTCCCACTGAATATGCGTATATCCGGTTACTAATGGGGCACTGTTCTTATTTAATAATAACAACACATAAATGTAAATTTAGACTGAATGCAAGGTGTGCAATATTTCTGAAAATCGGGCAAAATAGTGCTCTCCTTTGTCAACAACAGTTAAGTTAGAGGATATCCAAATGTACCATCAGTCTGTAAAGCAGCTGTAAAACATTGAAAATTTGAATATGTCCTGTTTTTTTAGAAAATAAAACAACACTTTTTACAATTGGGATTTTTTAAATCAGCAATTATATTTTTTTTGCATATTTTGCATTGGGAACTGGTCTAACTATCGGACCTGTGAAAGCAGAAGAAACAAGAGATGTGTTTGTCAGAAACACAATGCCCCCTACTGCGCCGCTTTGATATAAAATTTCTATTTATCATTTGGCAGGTTTAGAAATTATCTTCCTTTTAAAGCTTATTACTTCCCTTGGATTTTGTTTTTTGACCTTTGACCTTGAAGGATGACCTTGACCTTTCACCACTTAAAATGTGCAGCTCCATGAGATACACATGCAGTCCAAATATCAAGTTGCTATCTTGAATACTGCAAAAGTTATGACCAAACTTTATCCAAGGTTAAAGTTTTTGGTTAAAGTTTTGGACAGACAGGCCAAAAACAATATACCCCCTCTTCTTCGAAGAAGGGGGCATGAAAATCCTGCTTTCACTAAAATTTCTAATGGCTGATTAAATCGTCTACAATTAAAATTAAGTCCATGTATTTTGATATTCTATTACTATTCCAAATAAATCATGCAATACAAATGTAACTAGAAATGGCGCGGCAGCAGCCGAGGCGTATCCCAACACTGCATAAATTAGTGAATAAATGAAGAAGCTATGTTAAAACAAAATTTTGGGTGGGTGAAGTCTATGTGGGCAGTGCGCCCCAGGGTTGGTTATGGGGCCATGCATAGTTGAGATTGACCATATTGTCATAAGAGATGTTCAGTGTCAATTTGAAGTAAATCGGTGTAGAAATGAAGAAGTTAATGTAAAATAACCTAAACTAGAGTGTTAACAATGTTTTACTATAGCCATATAAGGAAAACTGCCCCACCCCCATAACTTTTGACCCAGGCAGGCCTTTTTCTGCCTATCCTACGGGTCCGATAGTCAGACCCGTTCCCCTTGCCAAATATGGATATTTTTTCCCCATTCTCAAAAAAAAAATCTCATTTTTTTTTTATTTTTTTATTTTTTTTTAGAAAGAAGTGTCTTATGACTTATGATAATTAGACTCTATATCTAAATTTTATTTTTTAAACAACCTACAAAATATATAACCATAATTTATATGATTTGTATCCAAAATCCAAAAAATGCTTTTGTCGATGAAAATTCTTGCAAATTTTGAAGATTTCGCGACTAGCAAAATCCCCATTTTGATAGGTACTTTTCCCCCAAATAGACAGAAAAAGGCCTGCCAGGGGTCAGATCAATATTCCATATATAATAGTGCACCGTCGCACATATGCTTATAGCTACCATGTGTGTAAGTTTCAAGGTTCTAGCGCTAATAGTGTAGGAGGAGATAGTGGCCAGGACGAACGGACAGACGGCGGAGATAACCACAATATCCCCACGCTTCGAAAAGCGTGGGGATAATTATGTAGCAAATAATTGATTTGTTTGCCCTGCATGAGCACTGTGTATATTTTTTACCTGATAACCAGAGTCATTGTTGCTCATTCCAGTGTTCCCATAGAAACCTGAGTCCTCTATTTTGGGTGTTGGAATCAGCCCCTCCCCCTTATTGTTGAGGTTGAGGCTTAAGAGAGGTTTAGGCGGCTGGCCAAGTAATGACTGGGGAGGCTTGGGGTCTGAAAACAGAAAGCATATGAGCCGTGCTCTGGAAAAACAGGGTTTAATACTTGTGCATAAAGTGTTGTCCCAGATTAGCCTGTGCAGTCTGTTAATAATAATTAATGTAAATTAATAGACATTCATGGAAAAAAACATATTTAATAAAAAACAACAACGATCTACCGAACCCACTTGCAAAGTAATTGGTCGCATTATCTCAAACAATCAATTTTTTAAGAATGGCCTAATGACTTTTATTTATGAACAACTTTTTTTAAAAAGTTACCAATGAATAGAACAGTCCAAGAATATCATATAGGATTCAAATTGACAGGGTTCTTGTTACACAACCAATTCCATACTATTTTTTATTCTGATATCTTTTATAAATGTTAAGTCTTTAAATGGTTCATCAACTGCTGGGCTCCAGTTAAAATAATGTGCTTCTTACCTTGACCCGGATAGTTGCCTAGTAACCCGTCACCCCCGGCTCCCATGCTGGTTCCTTTCATATTCCCTAGCAACCCAGCCATCTTGTTGGTTCCAGTCTTGTCCAGCATCTGTTGTTGTTGTTGCATAGATAATGATCTAACAGTGTTCATGAAATTTGATGGACCCGACATGTTTTGCTTTCCAATATTCTGAAGATTTCCCATATTTTGTAGATTTCCTGTATTTTGGGGATTCCCCATAATGGGTGGATTTCCCAGAAGACTTTGAGGCTGGTTTCCATTTATATTTGACTGGTTCCGTTGAGGTAACTGGTTTTTTATGTTTCCAGTTGGATCGAAGTTCCTCGCTAAATTCATGGCATTAAAATTTCCAGACTGATTAACATTACCAAAATGTCCAGACTGATTTACATTACCAAAATTTCCAGACTGGTTCATACTGTTAAAAGTCCTTGAATTGTTCATGTTAGCACTGAAATGCCCAGTCTGGTTCCTGTTTGCACTTCCTGTTGTGGTCTGTTGGTTGATGGAGTTGAGTATTTTCTGAGCCACTTTTCCTGCCTGCATGAGGCCCTCAATCAGGGGTTTGTTGGGTCCCTGTGACGTTGGCTGAGGGATATTTCCTTTAATGAAATTATCAGTCGTGTTAAAGAACAGGATTTAACACCCATATTGCTAGAAAAGAAGAATATTACTTTAATGTTCAATACGCTACACATTTCTGGGAAGCCTGACATTAAAACACAGGTGCTATCAACAAATTATCAGTAAACAAGAGGGTCATGACACCAATTGTTGAAATCTTGACCTGGTTATGCAGTTTTTGACCACACTTAACCCACATTCAAACATGGCATTCATATTGTCAATATAAACATTCTGACCAATTTTCATCAAAGCTGAGTCATTAATGTGGCCCTAAAGTGGTAACAAGTTATTTCTAAGATTTGACCTAGTGATCTAGTTTTTAGACACATCTGACGCAGATTCAAACTTGGCCTGGATTGTCAAGATAACTATCAGACAAAGTACATCAAGCTCGAGTCATAAATGTTGTCCTTAGAAAGGTTAATATTCATCTAAGATTTGACCTTGAGACTCAGTTTTTTTATACACTTGACTCAGATTCAAATACAGTCTAGGTATTGCCAAAATAAACATTTTGACCACGTTTCATCAAAATTGAATACAAAATGTGGCCTCTAGAGTGGTCAGAAGGTATTCTAATATTTGACCCAGTGACCTATTTTTTGAAGGCACATGACCCAGATTCAAACTCAACCTAGAAAATGTCAAGACAAACATTCTGACAAATTTCATCAATATCGAGTCATAAATGTTTTTCTTGAATGGTTACAAGGTTTTTCTAAGCTTTGATCTGGTGACTTAGTTTGTGAATGCACATGGCCCAGATTCTAACTTGGCCTAGATATTGTCAAGATAAACATTCTGACCACATTTTATAAAGATTGAGTCATAAATGTGGTTAGTGTGTTAGCCACAACTTATCTACTCAACCTCATAAAGAATTACCTGACTATGTCTACTCAACCTTACCCAGAATTCCCTGACTCTGACCACTCATCCTTACCCAGAATTCCCTGACTCTTTCTTCTCAAACTGACCCATAATTCCTTGACTTTGTCTACTCAAACTGACCCGGAATTACCTCACTATCTACTCAATCTTACCCAGAATTCCTGACTATCTACTCAACCTTACCCAGAATTCCCTGACTCTGTCTCCTCAAACTGTCCAAGAATTCCCTGACTCTATCTACTCAACCTTACCCAGAATTCCCTGACTCCTACTCAAACTGTCCAAGAATTCCCTGACTCTGACTACTCAACCTTATCAAGAATTCCCTCACTCTGTCAATATAACCTTATCCAGAATTCCCTGACTCTGCCTGGTCAACCTTACACAGAATGCCCTCACTGTTTACTCAGCATTTCTGACTATGTCTACTCAAATTGACCCAGAATTCCCTGACTCTTGTCTACTCAACCTGACCCAGAATTCCCTTACTCTGCCTGGTCAACCTTACCCAAAATTCCCTGACTCTGTCTACTCAACCTTACCCAGAATTCCCTCACTCTGTCTACTCAATCTTACCCAGAATTCCCTAACTGTCTACTCAACCTTACCCAGAATTACCTGACTGTCTACTCAAACTTACCCAGAATTCCCTGACTCTGGTTATTCTCCACCATCATTGCCATCATTCTCCCTAGACTGGCCAGGTATGGTAGACTCATCTCCCCGATCTGTTTTCCCAGCAACTTGGGGGCAGTGGGGTCCCTCCAGGCTCCACGGGGCTGGAAGTTGGGGCTCTCACAGGGCATCAGGATGTTCTTCAGGACCATGTTTGCCTGGGCCGTGTGGGGGTCACCAAGCAGGGAAACTGGTTCAGCTTTTTGCTGACAAAAGAATTGATATCCATTGAACACTTAAGTAATTCCTGTGTCTGTCTTTTTTATATGATCACAGAGCATTAAAAGACTAGTGCAATTCCCCCCAAAATTTATTATCAGGCTATTTGTTGTGCAAAAAGATTTACAGTCAAAATAAACATGCCTTAAGAACTATTCCCAAAACAAAAGTCAAGAGTTCAAAATAAAGTGTTTGTTTCTTAATCAAGAACTTGTGTAACTAAAAATGATAATTATATTAATAATATATCTGCAACATTACTTGGAATTCCTCGTCTGTTGGCACTTTTAATTTTCCAAGGGGATCAGGCACCTGCAATATATAATTACATTGTTCAATTTCCAGACTTCACAGATTTCTTTCACAAAATGTCAAATTATCTAATAGTTCATTTGTTTTTCTTTGTTTCGAAATGCTGAGATTCCTACAAGATTGTTTTCTGCCATGCACAGCTACAAGATTGTTTTCTGCCATGCACAGCTAAAAGATTGTTATATGCCATGCACAACTACAAGATTGTTTTCTGCCATGCAAAACTACAAGATTGATATATGCCATGCAAAACTACAAGATTGTTCAATGACATGCACAACTACAAGAATGCAATCTGCCATCACAGCTACAAGATTGTTTTCTGCCACACACAGCTAAAAGATTGCAATCTGCCACGCACTGCTAAAAGATTGTTTTCGGCCATGCACAACTACAAGATTGTTTTCTGACAGGCACATCTAAAAGATTGCATGATGCAATGCCCAACTAAAAGATTGTTTTCTGCCATGCACAACTACAAGATTGTTTTCTGCAATGCAGAACTACAAGATTGTTTTCTGACACACACAACTTAAAGATTGCAATCTGCCATGCACAACTACAAGATTGTTTTCTGCCATGCACAGATACAAGATTGTTTTCTGCCATGCACAGATACAAGATTGTTTCCTGACATGCACAACTAAAAGATTGTTTCCTGCCATTCACAACTAAAAGATTGTTTCCTGCCATTCACAACTAAAAGATTGTTTTCTGCCATTCACAACTAAAAGATTGTTTACTGACAAGCACAACTAAAAGATTGCAATCTGCCATGCACAGCTACAAGATTGTTCCCTTACACACACAACTAAAAGATTTTTTTCTGACAAGCACAATTACAAGATTGTTTCCTGCCATGCACAACTACAAGATTGTTCCCTGACACCCACAACTACAAGATTGTTTTCTGACACGCACAACTACAAGATTACAATCTGCCATGCACAGCTAAAAGATTGTTTCCTGACACGCACAGCTACAAGATTGTTTCCTGATACGCACAGCTTCAAGATTGTTTCCTGACAGGCACAACTAAAAGATTGTTTCCTGACACGCACAACTTAAAAAGAATGTTCCTGACAGGCACAGCTATAAGATTGTTTCCTGATACGCACAACTAAAAGATTACAATTTGCCATGCACAGCTAAAAGATTGCAATCTGCCATGCCCAGCTAAAAGACTGTTTTCTGCCATGCACAACTACAAGATTGTTTGACATGCACAACTAAAAGATTGCAATCTGCCATGCCCAGCTTAGAGACTGTTTTTTGCCATGCACAGCTACAAGATTGTTTGACATGCACAACTAAAAGATTGCAATCTGCCATGCCCAGCTTAGAGACTGTTTTCTGCCATGCACAACTACAAGATTGTTTTCTGACATGCACAACTAAAAGATTGTGATCTGCCATGCACAGCTACAAGATTGTTTTCTGCCATGCACAACTACAAGATTACAATTTGCCATGCATAGCTAAAAGATTGCAATCTGCCATGCCCAGCTAAAAGACTGTTTTCTGCCATGCACAACTACAAGATTGTATTCTGACATGCACACCTAAAAGATTGCAATCTGCCATGCACAGCTACAAGATTGTTTTCTGCCATGCACAACTACAAGATTGTTCTCAGAGATGCACAACTAAAAGACTGCAATCTGCCATGCACAACTACAAGATTGTTTTCTGCCATGCACAACTAAAAGATTGTTTTCTAACACACAACTAAAAGATTGCAATTTGCCGTGCACAACTACAAGATTGTTCCCCGACACACACAACTACAAGATTGTTTTCTGACAAGCACAACTATAAGATTGTTTTATGCCATGCACAACTACAAGATTGTTCCCTGACACGCACAACTACAAGATTACAATCTGCCATGCACAGCTAAACAAGAAATGTGTCCACAGGACACGGATGCCCCCAACTGTAACTTNCGCTCACAACTAAAAGATTGTTTCCTGACAGGCACAGCTATAAGATTGTTTCCTGATACGCACAGCTACAAGATTGTTGCCTGACACACACAACTAAAAAATTGTTTTCTGCCATACACAACTACAAGATTGCAATCTGCCATGCACAGCTAAAAGATTGCTTTCTGATAGCACAACTACAAGATTGTTTCCTTACACGCAAAGTTACAAGACTGTTTCCTGCCATTCACAACATCAGGATTGTTTCCTGCCATTCACAACTTAAAGATTGTTTACTGACAAGCACAACTACAAGATTGCAATCTGCCATGAACAACTTTAAGATTGTTTTCTGCCATGCACAACTACAAGATTGTTCACTGACACGCACAAATAAAAGATAGTAATCTGCCATACAAAGCTACAATATTGTTTTCTGTCATGCACAACTACAAGATTGTTTCTTGACACACACAACTACAAGATTGTTTTCTGCAATGCACAACTACATGATTGTTTCCTGATACACACAACTACAAGATTGTTATCTGACATGCACAACTATAAGATTGTTTTCTGATACACACAACTACAAGATTGTTATCTGACATGCACAACTATAAGAGTTGTTTTCTGACACACACAACTAAAAGATTGCAATCTTCCATCACAATTACCAGATTGTTTTCTGCCATGCACAACTACAAGATTGCAATCTGCTATGCACAGCTACAAGATTGTTTTCTGCCATCACAACTACAAGATTGTTTCCAGACACGCACAACTAAAAGATTGCAATCTGCCACACACAACTATAAGATTGTTTTCTGCCATCACAACTACCAGACTGTTTTCTGCCATGTACAACTATAAGATTTGTTTCCTGACACACACAACTTCAATATTGCGATCTGCCATGCACACATTTTTTTATTTTTTTTTACTTACTATAGTCAATGAAAAACCTACCTGTCCATTGTAGAGCCCCTTTTCCCTCATGTCCAGTACTATCACAGTCAGCAGACCTAACTGGACATTCAAATCCATCAACGGGGACATTGGAATGGTAGGGGCTGGACCCAGCAGACCTGAGAATAGGCAAAATAAGAACTCATCCTTCAAGTGTCATTAGATTAACCATGCTGATACATTCAGGTACCAGAAAAAGTAGTGAATAGTGTTAAAAAGTTGTTCCGTTATATAAATTATATAATGATACTAGGTACTTTACAAAGATTTTGAAAATCATCGTCATGGCTTCCCTGCATTGTAAGGACTATTTACAGCATTGCCTTTTTCATAAGGAGTTGAATTGCAATCTTTATAAATAACTTATATGTGTTTCTTCTAACTTGTTCATTCTTGCATGATGAAAAGTCCATGACAGTTAGTTTGGAAGTTTTTGAAATTCCATGGATTTAATTTTGGGAAGTTTAAGATCTTCCATGGATGCAATTTTGGGAAGTTTAAGAACTTCCATGGATGCAAAATTCAAAGACAAAAACTCAGGTAATTGCATACAATCATATGCTATATATTATATAATATGCCACATTGTGTTTCAAATACCTGACTTTGTGATGTGATGGTTCTATCCTCCAGTTCTTAAATTTACCTGGTTTTGTGTTGGTTCTATCCTCCAGTTAGCTTACATTTACCTGGTTTTGTGTCTGTTCTTTCTTTCAGTTGTCTCACATTTACCTGGTTTTGTGTTGGTTCTTTCCACCAGTAGTCTCACATTTATCTGGTTTTGTGTTGGTTCTATTCTCCAGTTGTCACACATTTACCTGGTTTTGTGTTGGTTATATCCTCCAGTTGTCACACATTTACCTGGTTTTGTNACATACATACATACATACATACATACATACATACATACATACATACATACATACATACATACATACATACATACATACATACATACATACATACATACATACATACATACATACATACATACATACATACATACATACATACATACATACATACATACATACATACATACATACATACATACATACATACATACATACATACATACATACATACATACATACATACATACATACATACATACATACATACATTCATACATACATACATACATACATACATACATACATACATACATACATACATACATACATACATAAATACATACGTACGTACGTACGTACATACGTACGTACGTACGTACGTACATACATACATACATACACACATACACATAGATCACCACTGCTGCAGATGCTTCCCTCCTCTTCACTTCCTACGGACATTTAGCATTCCGTAAGAGGATCCCCGTCCTAGCGTTCTGGCAGACAGCGAAGTTAGCAGTAGAGAAGACGTCCGGCTCGAGGGATGACGGTACCCGCTGGATTAGCACAGCCGCCCGAAGAAGTTCCCCTATCCGACAAGTCTTCAAGAAATTGCTCTGCGGGTGACTCTCGCCCCGGTCGCGACGCTCCAGCAGCTGATCGGGAATACATCAGTAACGAAAGACACAACTTCATTTATACTGTGTTGTATAACAGTTAAATATAGATTGACCAAGTAGAATAACTTTAATTCAATTGGACCTAGCACATGTTTTCACACTGTTGAACCCGCTCATTGAAGCTAAGAAGCTAATTGGTGCCTATTATCGTGAAATAAGGACCAAAAACTAAACACGCATGTGTACAATTATGCAACTAGGTAATCATCACCAATTTGATGGTGTACTATCACGTGCCCCCGCTGGGTAAACAACCCCATCAACGGATTTATTTCAGTCTGTCAACGATGTCTGGAATACAAATTATCGTGAACATATACGATAACGAGCATAATGTGCTTAAAATAGTGGTAATCTCGTTTAATTATCTATTCGGATCCTCTTTTACTATCCGGATACTTGACCGGATAGTATTCGGATATCCGGCTATTCGCTACCATCCCTTATTTTCATGTTTGCTCCCTTTTCGTTGCACGGATGAACGCTGACAATGTGATGTACTCCAACCAACGTGTCTACCCAGCATCCAACACGCCCTCCCAGGGCATTGTGTACGGTTACAGATGACAGGTAAGGCCGGAAGGGAATGCTTCGTTATTATTCTTAATTCCTCGTATAATACATGATCTGGGAAGAGCAAGCATTTCAGAAAACCGTTGATCGATGGATTGAAATTGAAATCAGCAATGTGTGTGATAAAACCTTAAAACTCTATAACGCTCAAAATAAACGGAAAATGAACGGACATTTCGTAAAATATTTCGTAAAAAGAGTTTACACATAGACAATCAGTGTTCCTTACAGCAATAGGCAATAGGCAAAATATCAACGCTAGATGTGTTCTGGTAACATAGATTTAACAAGATATAAACGGCATATTTTTATTTTTGTGTGGCACAATATATTCCATTTTAATTTCCCGCAATGATATCTATTCATACGACACGCGAACATGTGTTGAATATATTGTACCACAAACAAACAAAAAAGAACATTTTGTGTCGTGTTAAATCTATGTTACCAGACCACATCTTGTGTTGAAAGTTTGGCTATTGCTATAAGGAACACAGATTGTTAATGTGTTCACTTTATTTTACGAAATATTTTGCGAAATTTCTGTTGTTGTTTTTTTAGCGTTATTGAGTCTTTAAATTAAAAAATAAAATAAAATTGACGTGAAATGTTTTCAACATGTAAAATAAACATGTGATAAATTGTGCAGGGGTTGCTTTTTCATTACCTCTTTCAAATTATACTTCTAAGAAATCGAAACAAACTTAACCTGAGCGGTTTTTAATGTGTTAAGTTAGTTACGTATGTCTTTTACTAGATTATGTATTTTATGCTACATGCTTTTGTATAATTCAGTGTTTTATTCAGGTAGAAGTTGAATGCGATGTGTCGCGGACGGATACGCTTTCCTCCAATTTCCATCCCAACCAATAAGTGATCAGCCAGGCACCCCACGTGACCGCAAGTGCGCATTACCAGTCAGAAGTCAAGTTCTTCACCGATAATCCCTTCTATAAGGAGATCAATGGCAATCCAGTGGTTTTGAAAACATGTATGACTTTATAAAGACGTTATTAATACTGGAAAACACGACATGCAATCGACCTACATATCAACATTACATGCAGGAAAGTCGATTTCATTGCATCTTTTCTTCAACAGATGTATTTAGAATCATCACGGCTTCAATACAAATATTTAGATAATTAAATAGAAAAAATACGAACTTCTTCTAGTTAATGTCGTTGTCTTTCTTAAGTAGAAGACGTGTTTGTGAAGATGAACCTGGACGACATCCACGTGAAAAAGAGGATTGTCACGTGCTACGCCAAGCCAGATCCGAACGCGAGAGCCGACCTCACGTACACGCTGATTAACAATG
This sequence comes from Dreissena rostriformis, assembly GCA_007657795.1. NCBI lineage: Eukaryota > Metazoa > Mollusca > Bivalvia > Myida > Dreissenidae > Dreissena > Dreissena rostriformis. The sequence continues at coordinate 143,512 of VMBQ01001170.1, read as the reverse complement.
GGTTAGTTGGTTTATCTTCACAAAAAGTATTGTGTATGCCATTTGGATTATTACTGATACCACGTACGTTGTTATAAAATGTGAAGTAACTAAGAAGCTGTAAATCTTATTGGTAATTCGGATTGCAATCTAATAAAAAACATTCTAACTTTGCTGCTATATGCAGATAAATCATTGGCAAACAAAAACTAAAACTGCAGTGGGAAAGGTTAAAGTGGAATGGTCACGCGCTTTGTTCACATATGCTGACATGAATGCATGACTGTTGATTTCATGTTGTAAATTCTTATCAGTATTATTATTCGTGGTACATTTTTACGATTTACACAATACTATTTTTTTTCGAAATTTAATTCAAATAAACAATGCATTTCTTGACCAAGCATTTCTTGACAATCAGCAACTATGCAGTTTTGGTTGTCGAGTTATTTTGTACATCAGATGTGTCGTGAACCCCTATACTCATATTCTCTTCCAGGGAACCCACGAAACTAAGTTCGTCTTCAACGCTTTCGAATTCCCACAGGCGTGAGTACATGTACATGTCATGTTATTGTTTGGCTTATGTATGCGTCGCATTGCTCAGCTCAGTTTGTTTTTGTTGGTTATTTTCGTTTTCAAACATTTACATAGCATTATGAAATTTATGTTAGAGCATTAATTTGATATTTAATATGTTATTCTTTTTAATACAAACAAAAATGAACTTACCATTATGTCATCTACCAATAAACCATACATTGTTTTTAAGACTATGAATATAAACAGTTGCTATAATACTTCCCTTTTCAGCCATGATTTCGTGTACATTTACTGTACGACGACCTTCTGCCAGACGAACGGCGCTAGCAGATGTTGTACGCAGACGTGTGTAGGGATGATAGAAATATTTTCGAATAAGCGTCTGTTGGTTTTTATGTACACACCATGTTGTGTCTAACTACGCATAAATCACGTTTTTCCTTTTTGCGATTTATGTTTTATTTTACAAACTTGACATGTGAATATGTTTTTGATAATGTTGATATGGACAATTATTGTTTATCATCAAGATGAGTTTGCATAAAGAGTAGCTCTGTGTATACAACTCACTATTCAACAATATAATTTAATTTCGTTTTGCAATCTGTGTGTTAAATGTTGTTTTACAGAATGAATAAAAAAGCAGTTACAATGACGGTTTTTGGTAGATCATCGAGTAGAAATCATTTCTGACTTGGATACTTGTGAGAGCCGCCTTAAGTTACCCATAACTGAGTTATCTGACCCTGATCATTCTTTCATATGGTTCTCACGTTCATATATACCTAAATATCTATTTATTAATTAGATGCTCTGATTATTATATTACATAATTGTGTACATCAAATGGTTAGGATTAGGTTAAGGGTAAGGGCATTGGTGTGTTTGATGTTTTAATAAGTTAAACAAATAATTTACACATGATACATGGCTTGACTTTTAAATCCACTTTTCTAGTCGGACTTGGGCCAAACAAGTTCACTTGTCCTAACGAAAAAAATAATTTACTTTAAAATGTTAGTAAATTAACTGTATTTTTCCGTAAGTTTACAACAAAAATACATTAGCATTGAACGTCTAAAAGAGTATTTATAATGTCCATCAATCTTTGAGTATCATCAAACTCAGATATTGCATTCAATTTTTACAGGTATATGCCTTGAACAAGACAATCACATTGTATGGGATAGGTGGAGTCAAGGTCAATGTTATGAAAAATAATCAAATGGATTCATCTGAATATGTCGAAAATAAATTGAGTTATCGTAATGATACTGCATACATTAAACCTAGCTTTGGATTGCATATGGGGTGGGTTTTGTAAATTTCAATGTCATGATTAATAAATATGGAAAAATGCTTTCTTCTCAATAACTAGACTAAATGCAGCTATTATTATGAAGTTAAAGCCCCTATAACGCTCAAAATCAACGAATATATCGTAAAATAAAGTTAACACATAAACAATCAGTGTTCCTTATAGCAATGGCCAAAATTTAAAACATAGATTTAACAAGATATCAAATGTTCTTTTTTTATTTTTTTGTGGAACAATATATTCCATATTTATTACCCGCAACGATATCTATTCATACGACACACGAACACTTAATTGGTACATGAACCGCAACGATATCTTTTCATACGACACACGAACACTAAATTGGTAGATGAACATGTGTTGAATATATTGTACCACAAAAAATACAAATATCATTTTGTATCTTGTTAAATCGATGTTACCAGAGCACATCTAGCGTTGAACTTTTGGCTTTTGCTATAAGGAATAATGATTGTTTATGCGTTAACTTTATTTTATAAATATCCAGTGGATATTAGATTTAGATAACTATTTTAAGGTTTAGTAAATGTATTGTAGTAATGTTATTGAAAATAAGACTTAGATTCCTTTATTTCACAAAATTACATTCCGTTGATGTAAACAAAGTGGGGACATGTTATTCGTGTGTAAAAATGGAATAATATTTCAGCTCCAACATTAATTGCGGTTTGACCTAAAAAAGTCAACGCAAGCATGCACCTCTTAGTTCTCCAGCCTGAACAATGCGCCGCATACTACGCGCATGTAACTGATATCCTATGTTATCTATACCAATATAAAATACATCTTGTAAGTTGTTCCTTATCATGGAGTCTACGTACACTAAAAAAAAGACGCATTCCTTTTTTGTTAAAAAAAAAACAATTGTATAAATGAATTATTATGATAAAAGTAAAAAAAAAAAATGAGATCATTTTGTTTAATATGTTTGAAGAGTGTTGTAATTACGCAATATTGTTGTCAGAGGACAGTTATTTCGACACCAACCATACATACAATTCACACACAACATGCTTCCATTGTTATATGTATAGTATTTTCACGTTGAAATGAACATATTTGCAAACAGAGGAATCTTTTCGCTGACGTATAGACAAATTGTTAATACATGTTTTTGAAAGACATAAAGGCCTTTTTTATACGTCTTTATGTGACTCCCATGATAACAATTTGAAAATACACTACTGTACATTTATTAACCCCCGACTGTATTCGCAATGCCCAACACGTCCCATTAACGTCCGCAACTTGTTAACACCCATTCGGTCCATTTATTGCCATGTTGTCTGTTGACATGTTAGGATTTTAGTCATAATTATTTGACAATGAATACGTTACTAACTTCGGTGAACAGTTATTTCGATGACATATTAATTAATACAGATGTGCAGTAAATTAAAATAAAATCAGGATAAAATGTATTGAATCACAATACATACATATATGTTATATATACTCGCATAAATGTAGTTCATAAAGGTATACGAATGAAGAATACTTGGTACTCACTAATTAATTGTATTGCAATTAAACATGAAACGGAGTGCTATTATCAACATATGGAACAAATGGAAACAAAAATTGCTGTTTATCCTGACGCAGCATAAATGCTCAAAAAAGGAAGATTCGGAAATGATGACATCTTTTGTTGAGTGAATGTTAAAACGTTTATAAGTAATATTTAAAGAACCTTCTGCGCGTGGGTACGCGTGCAATAATGAACGCTTGCATGAGTGCGTTTAAGTTGGTAATAATCGCGTATTATAACAATAACTCGAATAAATCAAATCAAAATAATAAATAAAATTTTTTGATTAATAAAGAAATAAATTACAAATCATCGAAGAGGAATGAATACTGTGTAAGGCCATATGTTTTCCGTTCGTACAGACAACTTTGATCTTTGACTTCTAAGTGTAACCCTGACTTCTGAGATAAGGAGACTGGTTTTGCACACAACATGCCTTGTCCTCGTGATTGTCATAAGTCGTAAGTTATCTTTAAATATCGTAATAAATGACGAGGTTACAACTCACTTTTGCAGCGTGACATTGACCCTTAAAGTTAAAAGACAAATTTTAAACGCGACACGTCGCGACACGGCACAGTTGTGGCTGAGACAGTAATTTTCATGCTGTTTTATGGCCAAAATTGACCTTTAACCACTAAGTATGACCTTAAAATTTCTGGTAGGGAGACGCAAGAATGCTCAGATAAGCTAATAAAAACGTATCAAATTAAGGTTTAATAATTTGTGAATTGCTTACAAACTCAATATACATTTATTATTTAAGAAAATAACACAAAACTACATCAACACTAACTTATTATTCTTCTCATTAGTTCTGAGCAATCACATGGTAGTTTAATTATATCATACCTATTTAATTTTTTTCATAATTAATACAAAAGTGATAGTATACGATGGTTTCTGAACTATTTATGTGCACATTGACAAATGGTGTTATATTTATATGGTTGCTGCTTACAACTTCTGACATATGAATACATCGACAAATTATTAAATTTAGTCAGTAGATGCATTTCACATACATCAATCAGTATACCAAACAACATCACAAAATGTACAACATAGATCCGTCTCTATGGGAAACTATTAAAAATTCACAAAGCACATACTAACGATGTAAATTTGTTTAATATACATATGCATTGCGTGTCCTAATATTTTATTATATTTAAAACGTTAAACATAGCAAACACAAATATGTATCCTACAATGCGTGTATAGTTCATTTGTTTAATATTGTGCACAATACAAATGTTTCACCCATGTATTTTTAACCACTTATACGACGAAGAGCAACACGCCAGATCTGCCAGTTAGAACAATTGTTTGAATTGCAATTAGGCAAAGAAAGCAAGTAGGTACGTAACGCTATTTCATAGTTTCTTTCCAATTCATAGCAGTGTCCCAACAAGTTCAGTGCGGTGTCTGCGTGATACAGATTGATTTGATTTCTTTCTACGCACATATAATACGTCAGGACTCTCAACGCATGTAGTTGCTTGTCACGTTCACCGAGTCCTCCATACGTGAGATACCGTAGATAGTGGAGGAAAGGACGAGCATCCAACTCAGCACGGTCCATACAATTTGGATCAACGCCAACTCGCTGTGCCACTTCATCTTCAGTGATATTGCGAATCATTTCAAACACTAATATGAAAAGAGTGCAAAACGATTCCTGTCTATAAAACTTAACACAGGATGCTAATGGCGGTTCACTGAATCCGTTTTCACTGTAACCTGATAGCATATGAGCAAACAAGTGGAGATCACGGTCTCCTGGTAAACGTATATTTCCGCACACAGCCTTGATATTGCTGTGAAACTTCCTCTCCACGTCCTCCAACACTCTAACTGCCGCTTGAAGATGTCCACTACAGTACAATGTTGAAGCCAACTTTAAGAAACCAGAAGCTACATCGGTGTTTAAGGAATATTTTAAACAACCTATAATTGCTCTGTTAACAACGTTGTGTAGTCGCAAACAATTTGATAATCGGATTGAAAATTGGAGCGCATAAAGGTGGTTAATACATTCTTAAGCAGCAGTTTTCAATCTGACATTTGTGCAGTATTCAAAAACATTGCATAATACATGTTTTATATCTTGCTCTAAGGTTGTTGTAGAACTGTTAATTTATCTATTAATATTCTCAGTCGATTTAAAGAAAGTTCCAAGCACTCAAACTTCAGCAGTAAGCTGATGCTGTTACGCAAGCATGCACCTCTTAGTTCTCCAGCCTGAACAATGTGCCGCATACTACGCGCATGTAACCGATATCCTATGTTATCTATACCAATATAAAATACATCTTGTAAGTTGTTCCTTATCATGGAGTCTACGTACACTAAAAGGCGCCTCTGCTGCACCTAAGATAGTTTCCCACACAACAAGTTCACTCCTTCTATGATATAATGCGGGAACATTCCCAATCGCAGCCATTTCTTTAATACGTTTAAACAAATCCAAAGTAGTAACATAAGGTTATGTTCGAGCCAGAGGGAAGGATGCGTTCTTTCTATGGTGTAAAACATTATAGTTTTACAATGAAAGCTTGTAATATAATCTCCTACAATTTTAGCATATAAGGACTTTTTTATTAGTTTTAAAACAATGTAACATTTTATTTGTGTGAAAGTTAAGCTAAACATCAACATTCGTTCTATCAGGTTCGGAGAAAGTCGCCATTCATCGCGTTTGTAATCACTGCCTGGGTTACCGGCTGGTACCAGGAAACACGGAGCTACCCGTGCAGCCTCAAGTAGCTGAACAGGTGGCCAGTGTCTATCTCTACATCTGTCTATCCAGTGTTGTATTTCAGGAAGAGGTTTGCGTACGTGAACTGCCTGTACTATATCCCAATTAGACAACCAGCTTATAGAAGGCTCATTTTTGGTTGACTCTTCTAGATCCCTAGCCATGTACTCGATGCACTGTTTCCATCGTTCAGCGCTCAACAGTACTTGCCCAGAATCTTTCCTTACACGCATGTCATGAAACAGACGGGTCACTGGTTCCGGTGTGTCAACGCTGAAGACTTGTAGCAAGTACTGTTGAGGTGGAGTGATGTTGTTTCGGAGCATCAGAAGGTTGTCCATCCCGGCCTCCCAGTCTTCATTTACTCTCATGACATTCATAGGGTTGGGATTGCATAGGAAATCAATATCAGACTGGAGACCGGGAATGGTGGTTCCTTCCGATTGGCTCCCGAAATGAAAACCCTCGACGATGTTTCCACAAAGTCGGTTAACTATCATGTCTATGCCCTCTCTCCACAAGCAAGTTCTTCTCCTCTCCAGCACAGTATCCATCCCGGCTCCACTGTCCTCAAGTTCTTCCGACAAACGTAAGGACAATTCTGTGAAGTGCTCTGGAATCTAGATATACGAATGTTATTTCACTTTTGATAATTGATGACATTTTTTTTTATTTATCATTACCATGTTGACACATATTAATTAAACACAGTAATATAATATGGCAATTGTTATTTGCTGAAATTGAATCGGTTATATCTTTTTACGTACTTTTACGTATTATTTGATAGTTTTGCATCAACCATGATGTGAGTGAAATATATTAAACAAAATGTATTTATAGTATAGCTTTTTTAATATTTTAAAGACTTATGTTTAAATATGTAAAGTCGTTAAATATGTGCACGAGAACTGATAAATCCATAAAGGTGCAGATACAGAGATATCAGACATAATACAAATACAATCGGTTGAAGTCTTTTTTTTATTATGTTTTAAGAAATTTTCAAATTTATGTTTATTTAACTGAACGTGTGACATTATGTAAATTTGATTGCCTGTCGTGTCTGTTTGTTTGAGTTCACACGCCTGCATGTCGGTTTGTCCATAAGCCCCGTCTGTCAGTCAGTCCTGGTGTCTAATGTGTGTGTGAATATGTCCGTCTGTTTAACTATTCGTCCCCCCCCTGCCAGTCTGGACAAGGCCGGCCCGCCCGCTCGAAAGATGCCCGCCCGCACTCCGCCTGATTAGCCATTTATATGTCTGTCTTGTCAGTCATGTGTGTCTGGTCTACGAGTTTATGTCGGTTCCTCTTTCCGTTCGTCTGTTAGTCCGTTCATCCGTTTGTATGCCTATCTTGTCCCTCTGTCAATCAACCATTAAGTCTGAGAACGTTTTTGTTCTTATTATGTTAAGTATAGACTATTAATAAAACAACTATAATACAAAAGAAATGTAAATGTTATACCTGCATAATTGTTTCATTTTTTTTTATATCGCTTCTTGCTTGACCGCTTTGATGTAGTAAACTCCATACACGCTCTTCTAACACAAATAGTGCGCTCCTAATCGAAAACATGTATCATGATATAACGTTAATCCCTTTTTCTGAATTAAGACAAAAACCATGTCGAGGTATCAAAAGCATTGTATTTTTGTATTATAATGAAAACAATTGAGTATACAGTCATATGCATGAATGTCTTGTCATAAAGGGGAGTGACGTTTATATATTATGATAACATATGACATCAATATATATGAGCAAGTCAACTACAATTACTTTGCATAATCTCTTGAGGGGATTGTTTTAAAGTGTTTTATACTCTGTAACAATACTAACTTATAAGTGTAAAAAATGAATAATTTAAAACAAGTTGCAAGCAGAAAATGGTTTTCATAAAAAAAAAAACAGTTCTTAAAGTACTTACTCAGTTAAATGGTCAGTGAAAAATGAAATTTCAGAAAAATCAGTGAAAAGTCAGGGAAAAATAAAAATTTGGGTCGATGCATAAGTAATTTAGTGGCTATGACAGTCTTCAGGTATCATTTGTTTAAGAAGATTCAACAGTATATTTTTTATTTGAAATGTTTTGACTATTTCTATGTACATAAAACATTAACATGTGTAAAGCATGTTAAAAAATGTACATTCATCTTTTTTTTATCTTTGATTATTTTTGTGTATCCTTGAAGGCTGAAAGGCTTTGCAACCCTTGCCCCCAGAGCTGATTAATTCTATATTTTATGCTTTGCAGGATCATTAGAGATGACAGCATGAAAAAGCTATACTTACTTTGCTTATTTATCTCAGTTACCAAAAAGACCTGCTTCTGCTCCTAACTGCATGATTTTCATGTATTAACCTACCATATATCACAGATCACAAATTGATTTTCTCTTCTAATTTCAGATTTAATATAATGTACACATATAAATACATATTACCAGCATGAGTCAACAGACATGATTTAATGATTGTTGGCTCCAAAACCCTGAGTTTTCATCATAGTATGTAACGGCTATTGTATATGGACAGTTTTTTGTGTCATAGGTGTTGTGCTACTACTGTATTGCCATAACTAACATCACATGTATCTACCTATAGAAGTATGTTTTGTTCATAGATTTTGAGACATAATCATATTATGTGGTGGTTGTACATGCATAACTTTTTATCTTTGGTTTTGTGGTATTTACTAGTATAGCCTTGCATCATGCATAGTTAGTGTACAAGTAGTACTGCTTTGTTATGTGTTAAATATTTTATGTTAAAGAAAAAAATAAACATTAAATGGGTGGATTTGGTCGGCTGTATGTGGAGAAGGAGGCCGAATTGGTCGCGAAATTAGTCAGTGAAAACCAAGATTTGGTCAGGGAAAAGTCAGTGAAAAGTCAGGGAATTTAATTTCATCAGGTTGGTGGCAACCCTGTTTATGCTTTTATAAACTAAGTGATTGAAAATAAAAATCAAATTCTTGGCAAGATGGTAAAATTAGAATAACCACCCTATATAAACGACTACAGTACATACACCGCGTACTTAAACAAACGCCATTCGCCGCGGTGTTCATCTCACTGTGCTCGCTTACCAATATGAACACCGCGATGGGTGTTTTCAGATCAAATGTCGCGGGGGCCGTTTGTCATAAGGCGAACACCGCGAATCACCGCGGACCCATTATATGTAACGCGGTGTTCATCGTGTTCGCTAAAAAAAAGTAATTGAACATAAACGTATTGTATTGATCTCTTTCATTTAAAAGTGATATTGAATAAATAAAAGTCTATTTTTCTTTTTATGGCAAGTCGGTTCCAATTTGCAGAAAGAATCTACCGAGCGTTTGTATGTTATAGGTGTCATTTGGTGTCTAAACAAATTAACAAACGATTACGAACTATCACAATTGAATTCAGTTCAATCAGGTTTTTCGCGCCTTCACGGTGTCTAGTTTACACAAAGTGCAACAAACAATACACCCACATGCTCAACACTCTGCGATGGTAACAGCTTGACGTCATCGGCTTACCGCGCGTGACACCCATGACAACGTCTTTTCAAGAACAATCACATTTAATAAAACAAATCCTTCTAAACTTAACATAATAATTACCTTGCAATCAAATTCCAGTTTAAACAACAACAATAACCAGTTAAATACACAAGTCTTTGACAATCACAACAGCGTTACCGAATGACATCAATTAAAAATATCCCTCTGCAAACGGTTATTTACATTAACACCTGTCAATGCTGTCAGCAGACATCAAAGCTCTTTGATGTTTGGGGCTTATTTATAGGAGTTAAAATTGTAAATTTATAACACAGTCAGCAAGTGACAATTTCAATANGGGTATTAAGAGGGTTTTTTTCCTTTCATATTTAAAAGTTCAATTGGTCTTCAAATGAATAAGCAATCAAAGTTCTTGATTTTGCCAACAAATAATGTTTTCCAATTGTTGGTCTACTCTAGACTCTTCTTTTCAATTATTTTTTTCCTTTAATAATTATTTCTTATTATGTTTTGTATTTTTATATCAATGGAAAATAAAATATGTTTTCACTATTTTGTTTAAAGAGAATTTAAAGAAATCTAGGCAAGAATACATGACAAGTAAGGTGTGACAGTTCAACAACAGACATACTTTTTCATGTGTATAAACTTTTTTGATCTCAAAAACATTGAATATACTTTTCATAGTGCACATCATTGGTGTGTCATATTGTTAATCTTGTTGAATCAAGAATTATCTGAACATTCATTAGAATTAAAAAAAGTTCAATGGACCAGAAAAATCCAATTGACCAACTTTGACAATTTTGCAAATTTTTAGAGATTGACCTACAAATTGCATGAACAGGTATAAAATAGTAGGTATTAATAGCTTAAGACATAATTGGCAACATGTCTGTTTAATTTATATCATCAATATTGTTTAATTAAGCATGGAATATTAATCGAAATTGGGGGGAAAGTTCAATCGACCAGTATTGACCAGTAATGACCACTTCGGGAGTATTGACCGGGGCGGTTTTAACCGGTAAAAAACCGCCGGTTAAAACCGGGGGCGGTCGATTGGTGCCAACCCTGGTATTGTGACTTTTGTGTGAGGAAATAATGTGTGTGTTTCCTGGAATTTAAATGAGGGGTTGCTTCACAGGTATTGTTTGTTAATGGATTGACTTGAAAATTAGGTCGAAATTACTTCCGCCTATCTCTTTGATGTTAAAAAGCGCAATTGCATTGATTAACACCATAAGAGCTAATAGTATTGATAATCTTTAACACTTTATTTTCGTTTCCGACTTTACGTACTGTCCGAATTTAAGTACGCATACATGTGCACATCATATCTACATGTAGTATATGAGTTCCCGTTAACGATAGCGTGCAATCGCGGCGATTTCGGGTGTTCGCCGAACACCGTGGTTAGAAGCGTGTCCGCCCCCCGCAAAAATGTCACCCATCGGGAAAAGTGAACACCGCAGACAGGCTTTTATGTTTAAGTACGCGGTGTCTGTACTGTAATGTTCCATTTAAGTGTAAGTAATCACTGCCAAATAAATGTCTTGCAATTTATTTAAACCCATTCAAGTCATTGTGCAATATTCGTTACAAACTACATTCTGTGTGTACAGACTGATAAAACTTCTGCGGGAAGCTGTAAAACACCCTTTGTTTAGCTAATTGCTTTCACCCAGTGGTCTCTACACACCACAAATTGACATCTGATGTGTTCTAATACATCAGGTCAATGATTACACAAGTGCCAAATCTGTCTCTCATGTGTCAAAGAGTAAATGGTTTCATCAATTTCCATGTGTCGGCAGATCAAAGCCCCTTAGACAATTCCTCACGCTTTCCACCTGTAAAAGAAGGACAATTGGAAACCGGTTCAGGGCAGTCTCTGTCTGTTTACAGTTAGGATTGGTGAATTTATGTAGTGTACTGGTATAGTCGGATTACATTTGAAGGTAAATCTGGTTTTTGAGTCAGAAAACATTTATTTCTTTGTTGATATTTTTAACCCCGTCTTATAAGCATGGTCGATGAAAAATTCATTTTTTTTTAAAGAAAAAGTGGGGGCCCCGTCTTATAGTCAATCCTATAATCGAAGAAATACGGTACCCTGATACAGCAGCATTGTTGCAGGAGTCAGAACACAGCAACTTGCCATCATATGTCGATGTGACACCGGCAGTTGTGAATGTGAAGTCAGATCAGAAACATGTTGTTGTTACATTATCTAATCTGAACACCAACACTGTTGTTATTTTACCAAGAGCCATAGTTTGTGAAATGCAACCAGTAACTGTAACAAAAAAGGAAAATTGCACTCTCAATACTGAACATGAAGAAATAATTGACAAATTGAACATTGATGAACACAGAATATTACCAACTGAACAGAGAGAGAAATTAAAAGACTTACTTAGGACACATACAGACATTTTTTCAACTTCAGAAACCGACATAGGAGTATGTAACAAAATAAAACATAGGATAAATTTAATAGATGAAAGACCCTTTAAGCAAAGACATCGCATAATTCCACCTCCAATGATAGAAGAAGTAATACAACACATTAACCAGCTTTTAGAAGGGGGAATAATTAGACCATCAAAATCACCATGGACAAGCAATGTTGTATTGGTAAGAAAGACAAATGGTAAACTTAGGATGTGCGTCAATTATAGAATGTTGAATGATAAAACAGTTAAGGACGCATATGCATTACCACGAATCGAAGTAGTGTTCGACTGCTTAAATGGGGCGAAGTTTTTCTCGACTATCGACATAAAATCCGGGTATCACCAGGTTGAGGTAGAGGAAAGCCACAAGGAACGCAAAGGATTCACAGTTGGTTCCTTAGGATTCTATGATTTCAATAAAATGCCGTTCGGTTTGAGCAATTCGCCGGCCACTTATCAAAGATTAATGGAGGAATGCCTACAAGGACTAAACATGAAAATCTGTGTAACATTTCTGGATGACCTAATTATATATAGTGACACATATGAACAACATTTAGAAAGATTAAACATCATACTTGACAGATTGAAATCATGTAACCTGAAACTAGCTGCTGATAAATGCTCTTTTTTCCAGACAAAAGTCAATTTTCTAGGTCATGTGGTCAGTGCAGATGGTATTGAAACAGACCCTACAAAAATACAAAAAGTAAAGGAATGGCCTACACCTGAAAATGCGGATTAGCTGCGCTCATTTCTAACTTTTGCGGGATAGTACCGCAGATTTGTCAAGGATTTAGGTAAAATTACAAGGCCAATATCAGAATTGCTTCCTCTTACATCAGTTAAAAAGGGCAAATCAAAACATCATAAACTTTGGAAATGGACTGACAATGAACAAGAGATATTTGATAAACTGAAGCAAATTTTATGCTCTCCTCCAATTTTAGCGTATCCTGATTTCACTAAACCCTTTGAGTTGCATACCGACGCGTCAACAAAAGCTTTAGGTGCTGTCCTATTCCAGACTCAAGAAGATACGAAACGGGTTATTGCTTATGCAAGCCGTGCCTTGAACAAAGCCGAAAGAAATTACAATGCCTTTAAGTTGGAATTCCTAGCTCTTAAGTGGGCAGTGACTGAAAAGTTTTCAGACTACCTATCTTTAAATCGCTTTTCAGTTATTACTGATAACAACCCGCTTACTCATATCATTTCTAGTGCAAAGCTGGATGCGACTGGTCAGAGTTGGGTAGCTGCATTAGGGCAGTACTCATTTGATATTGCTTACAGATCAGGCATGCAAAATACAGATGCTGATGGGATGAGTAGGTATCCATATGAACGGGTTTTAAATAATAATGCAGCAATGGTAAAAATTGATGAACACACTGTAAAGGCAATATGTAACGGTATGATATCTGTAAATTCATACATTGAAACTTTGCCTATGGCTTCTCTCAATTTTGAGGAAATTGATGAAATAGGTAAAGGACTAGCACAAAAAGAATAAAGAGAAATCAGAAGAACGCAAAGGCAAGATCAGTTCATTGATCGTTGGAGAAAATACAAAATAGATGAGACAATTCCATCTGAATTCATGACAAAAATGATTTGATTATGAAAAAACAGTTCAACAATTTAAAATTCAACGTGGAATTTTGTATAGAATAATACGTGATTAAGATCAAGTTATAGAACAACTTGTTGTACCAGACATCTACAAAAAAAGATATCCTGAAAGGAGTACATGACAATGTAGGCCATCCCGGAAAAGAAAGAACGATGAATTGATGAGAGAGAGATATTACTGGCCAGGGATGGCAGCTGAAATAGATGATTATGTGAACAAATGTGATAGATGTCCACTAGTGAGTATTACCACAACATATCCATTGGAATAAGTTTGTTTTGAATAATTGATTCTGGAACCATCTAAAGGCGGTATTAGTAACATCTTAGTTATCAAAGATCATAACACAAAATATGCTGTTGCCATACCAACAAAAAATCAAACTGCGAAAACAACAGCTGGAGCGTTTTACAACAACTTTGTAGTGAATTACGGAATACCAACACGTTTACATTCGGACCAGGGTGCTAATTTTGAAAGCGACATTATCAAGGAACTTTGTAAATTAACAGACATTAAAAAAGCCATACAACACCTTACCATCCTTAGGGCAATTCAGGGCCTGAGAGATTTAATAGGACCTTATTGGATATGCTTGGAACTTTGAATAATGAATAGAAAAAAGATTGGAAAAAGTACATTGGACATCTCGTATATTCGTACAACTGTGTACCACATGAATCAACAAGGTATTCACCATATGAATTAATGTTTGGAAGGAGGCCAAGACATCCTATTGATGCAACATTTGAAAAAATCAGAGACCAAACAGTTAGTAAGGAGACAGATGACTACATTTAAGAGCTGAAAGAAAGAATGGACACTACCACAAAGATAGTACAAATTCATACAAAAAAAAGCCAAAACTAAACAGAAAAAAGGCTATGACAAATAAGCAAAAGCTGTTTAAATATCTGTCGGAGATAAAGTTTTAGTTAAACGACTGGCATTTGATGGCAAACATAAAATTGAAGACAAATATGAAAATGAAGTATATGAAGTTGTGCAACAGCCAAGGGATGATATACCTGTATTCAAAGTCAGAAATGAAGATATTGGAAGAGAAAGAGTATTGCATCGACACTGTTTGTTTCGAATAGAGGGACAGGAGAATGATCGTGAAGAATTGATGGAGAATGAAAGTGAAGAATTGATTGCTGAGCAGTGCAAAGAATATGAAACAGACGTTTCAGTTAAAACGGAGTTAGGTGACGTCACCAGAAATGATGATTCAGAAAGTGAAGAGGAAGCGTATTTTGTAGAGACTACATTGGCAAATGGGGACGCCCATGCTTCAGTCACTAAAAGTAAGAATCAGGAAATTGAAAATCTGAGTGTTGATTCAGAATCAGAGTATGAAACAAATGTAAAGTCAGATAATGCTACAGTGGGAGATGCTGTAAGTAATCAACCTGAAGGGTTGGATACAAAAGAGAATGTTGAGCCCAAAGATGATAATTCAGAGGCTAGTGAGGATATTGTACCAGATGAAGTGAATACAGGAATAGCATCTGAACACATAGAAGCAAATTATAGAGAATCACAGGAAAAGAATAGAAACAGAAGTGGTTTAGAAACAGAAAGTTCAAAACACGAGATAGATCATGGTTGAAGTGTTAAGAGTGAAACACCACCTGTTCCTCAACTTCGAAGATCTTAAAGGCCTAGAAAACCACCCGATAGATATGGTGCTTATCTTATGACCTCAACAACACCAGAACCACTAGAACGTAAAATACAGAATTTAAATGTTTTACTTAATGCAGGGGTTTTGGAGAATATGGATGTTGAAATTGCCAATAAGTTAGTTGGGGCAATATTTCAGTGAAAACTGACATAATTTGATATGTTTTTTTTACATTGATTTTAAAAAATGTGTGTAAACTTGTATATAGTTTTAACAATTACATGTGCATTGAAATGATTACATCAAAGAAGTATTATCTAGACATTATTGTCTGATTATTATATTTGGTTTCAGAATAAAAAAATCATTTCACAACATGTAAATGTTCCATAATATGTTGAGTATTGATACATGTATTTACATGTTATAATATTGTTGTATGTACATGCATGTTTTAAATTAAACTAATGTTTAATTTTGACATAACTGTGTATTGCTTACAGTTAAAAGTATCAAACTGTCACATAGTATATGATAGAAATTGTGTTTATCTTAAATATGAGATAAATATAATCTTGCATAACTGATTAATAAAACAACATCATTAAAAATATAATTTAATTATTCATTATAATTTAAGCTAATCAAAACAGTATTACTATGAATGATTAATAGTAAAATTTATAATCAATGCAATTGTATGTCTTTAATATAAATGTATACAATACAAAATGTAATTAAACTAAATTTAATAAAATGTTAATAATAAATAAATAAAATAAATATATTTTAGATTTTAAAAGACCTGCGAGGTCGCAGTTAAAAAGTAGGGAGGTGGAGCTTGGATTGGTCGGTGTAGTTACTATTATGTAGTGATTAAGTGTAATGTGGTTGACAATTGTTTTCGTTATTGTTGTATAGTATTATTTGTAATAAGTACAATGTAGTTGCTTTTAATAAGTACCTAGAAGATAAGTTATGGAAGACTGACGGATCTGACTGACTGGGTTAATGACGGGACGTCATTTCTCGAAGTGTGGGAGTATGTGACCGGGTCGACTTTCTCTGGATTTGTCTTAATGGTGGTTTATAACCCTTACCTATTATTTTAACATGCTATTTTCTTGAGTGTGGTCACACGTTCAAATCAGAGGGAAAAGTTGGCAGACATTTTTATGTTATCCAAAACAACGAGTTAAAGTTCACTCTAGTGGTCAGTATTGGTTCTTATGTTTGTATTTGATTGTATGTATTTGAAAACGGCTGCAATGCATTGTTTTCTTTGTATTTCGTTTGAGGTTTGAACATGTTTAATGTTCACATCATATGATTTCGCGAATGTTCAAAATGGCAGTAAATTAGTAAATTTAGTTTTAGATATCAACTTATACACTCGGTTGAAACACCATAATATCTGTTTGCATGCTCTAATTTACAGCACCAGTAGGTTGAGAGGGAATAGACTGAAGGGAAAGAGAAAAGGAACTCAATTCCATAAATTGGTAAGAATTGTATAAATTGTATTGTGTTGAATGAAATATTTGTAAACTCATTATTTGGAAAGTTGTATTTATGATTATTGTTGTCATTGTTGTACCTGAATCTTATATGAATGGTTGAGTCATATAAAATACATGTTAAGGCCACTAGAACTGAACTATTGTTTTATTGTTTAGTATTTTTTTTTTTTTTATTTCAGATCCTGATTGATTCACTCTGGGATTTACTATTTCGTCTGCATTATTTGATTATAAACTGACTAGACTTCTAACCGTATTAAAAGAAGTGACCTTATAAACCGTCTTACTTATGAAGTTGTCTTGTGTATTGGTATACAACACACCCGTAACCAAGGGTTACAATTTAAATGGGGGATAGCCGAATAACACAATTACGTTTTGGAAACATGTTTGCTGGTTATTTTGAATATGTAGCTTGGTTTTACAAAATGAGGTTGACGGTTAAATTTTTTTGGACTACTTATGATTTTAAAATGTCCATTATAGAAAGGCCTAGGCTACAGAACGTGTGTCTCAATAAAGTACATATATGCAGTTTATTTCTATTCACATCTCTTAGTATAAGCATTATACGCCGATAAATATCATACATTGATACAATAATGTATCAACACAATTAAACAATGTATACACCTAAAACACAGGTTAAGTGTTCAACAAATAAGGATAATATTTACTTAGCATTTGTTCGATGGACCCGAACTGCAGGATATGGCATGCTGTTGCGACCAGGGCCCGTATTCACCAACCAATTCTTAGACTTAGTATATATAAGACACTTAGATTCAAGAAAACATTTTTGCAGAGTTTGAATTTATACTGGTTAACGATGATGCATATTTCATTAATAATTATTTCTATAAAATATAATGATGTTATTATAGGAGTGAAGTACCAAATTAGATTGAAAATACAAATTTTATAGAACATTGCAGAGTTAAGAATATTCCTAAATCTTAGACTTAAGTCTAATATTTGGTTGGTGAATACGGGCCCTGGACTTGAATATGAATGGACGGAGTGTGATCCTCACTTAGTCACATTAAGCCATACTTGAACAGATCCAGAGACATGCGTCGAGATCTGTTAGCACTGACTACGCATCCCGAACAACAGGATGTGTGACCACTATGCTTAAATACCTGGAGTGGGCACACCTTCAGAAACGCATGCAGAAATCTAGGCTTGGTATGCTTTATAAAATCCAGCATGGTCTCATTTGCGTTCCAAAAGAAGAGTACCCGGTACCTAACAAATGAAATTGAGACAAGATTCCATTTCTCAAGCTAACGGATCACAAACCAGACCGGATGACAATATCTCCTTCCAGGGAACTAAAGTACACTTGAACAGGTCAGGCATAAGGCAAGGTCACGTGAGCGACTACCAAGGAAGACTTGGGCTCCAGTATACGAAGAACCGGTCCTTAATAAGCACCATCTACCAATGTTCATATTTTTAAACGTCTATCAAGTCTTAGTTAAACTGGCAGTATAACACACATTTGCATACAAAAACTTGTTTAAGAAGCTACATTTTGTTAAAATTTGTCCAAACAGAACTTGTTTTTTTTTCAAGTCAAATCAATCCAAAAGCAAAGATGACTAGCGAGAGCATTTATTTTGTCTACTATCTCGTTTTTGTAATATACGGGTAACAAGTTTCTTAGTATTTTGTTACATCGCACAAATAAACACCCCTTGGCCCCACCCTAATTAAAAACTAGGCAAAACAACTTGGTAATCCCGGCCGGCAGCCAACAAATAACTCTTGTTTGTCCTTGGCCCGAAAGACTTTGTTAGCCCGAAAGGCAGCTATCAATGGTTGGCTTGCACTAGGTAGGTACCATGATCGTGGCATTACTCTTGTTTTTCAGAAAGTCGCAATTAATAGTGTTCCCCAATTCACTGGAAATAACGCACTCGGCATGCATGTACCTGATCCCATCCAAAATGGCTTGGCCCGAAACTTGAGCAGAGCGGAAGGCACCCGACGAGTGGTTGGATAGCACAAGATCTCTAGTTTGTTAGAATCTGGCCATACAGTTACGCACCCATTCACCAGAAATAATGCACACGGCGTGGACGTAAAGCCGCCCCCCCGTTACCCCACACCTTACTTAAATTTTGTAAAAAACTCGGTAAGCAACATTCAGTCGGCGGGTGGCTGGCTTGCCGGTAGGATAACTCTTGTTTGCCAGAAAGTGACAATTAAAATGCCACACTGGAAATAATGCACTCGGCATGTTTGTACAAGCCTTTGACTCTCAAACTTATTACATATTGGACGGAAATTCAGCAAGACAAATGTTTGGTCAATTTACAGGTACTGGGGAATAACCTTTTTTCAGAAAAAGGGCATTACATGTTCCCAACCATTCAATGATTAACCATTCGGTGTGCATGCACACCCCCCTATTCGGATCCCCAACATTGCTAAGTTATTGGTGCGAAATTAGGTCGGCCTTTCAGACAGCCGACCGGTTATCGGTGTACATTATGTTTCTACCCGGTAATCACTCTTTTATTTTCAGGAAAGGGCATTTTGTTATGCGTACTCATTTACACGATGGGCGGCCGACGGGTGGTGGCCGCGGACATAATAACTCTTGTTGTCATGCTCATATTGCAGAGTTATTCAAGTCGGTAAATTCTTCATGAAGAAATTGTCCCATTTTGTGATCACATGCTAACGATAAACACAAACATTGACACAAGAACATAAACAGTTGTGTGCGTTTATGCTATTGGCATTCAGCATTACATAATTAAAAGTAATGTTGATCACTTGAATGGATTGTTTGCTTAAATACTGTACAGCTTGTTTTTACTAAATTCATAATCCACATTTTTGTTTCTCGTTTTTTGTTTTGTTTCATCCTCAATCTACGCAGAAAGCGTTAACAATATTTCGAAAGATTTCTTTTCCTTTCATTTAAATATGCAAACACCATAATTGATACATGTGTTTTGCAAAATATTTTCTTTGAAAACAAAAGACCAACTGAT
The DNA here is from genome assembly GCA_007657795.1 of Dreissena rostriformis. Lineage (NCBI taxonomy): Eukaryota > Metazoa > Mollusca > Bivalvia > Myida > Dreissenidae > Dreissena > Dreissena rostriformis. The sequence continues at coordinate 123,598 of VMBQ01001170.1, read as the reverse complement.
ATCCATGTTTTACTAAGTATTTCATCAAATATCATTTAGTACATCTACACTTATCTTGTATTACTTCATTGTGTTTTTGAAGGTTTAAAAGATTTCAGAACTAAGAACATTTTGTTGAAATTGAATTATTCAGCTACATATTGTAAAATTAATTAGACATTTAGTTGAATATATTGCTTTGGTCTGTTCAAAGTAACACTTAAACAAATCTAAGATTTTTCCTCCGCTGAATGATGAAGCGCGTTTTGAATATTGTGTTCAGTGTACATACACACGCATACACACTTCAACCACTACATGACAGTTTTGAAGGCTCTTCTAAATAAAGAAGTTTTTAGGCGGCTGGTCTTTTCATAGTGGTAACTCTTTACGTGCAAGTAGGTGATGTATGTAGCACATACTTAAGTAAACAATACCATCATGTGGCAATGTACTTGGTCGAAGCATATACTTAAGTAAACAATACCATCATGTGACTATGTACTTGAATAATGGTTTTGAAGAAATCACCTGTCTGGTAGAGGAGCGCTTTTGGAAGATGGATATTTTACACTTATTATTGGACACATTTCCAAACACCTCCAACAAGATGTATGCAAAGTATTTCTTGTTGATTTCTAGTTGTTTTGCATGTATAGTATAAAGTCCTTTTTCTGTAATCAAGATATTAAAACTTTTGAAATTCGGAATGTAAGCTCGTGCAAACTAAAATTTAATGGCATGTGTCTTTCAATCAGAAACAAATACGGCACTAATGAGAAAATAGAGGAAACAATTCATGTTTATGCTATTTTTGAGTTCGCAAATACTAAATTGTTTCGCGTTTTCTTAATAAGTCGCTTATTTTACTCGGGATTTCGGATGCAAATAATTTAAAGATATAACATACGATCCACTGTCGTTTGAGAATTATCGTTTAGTTGTGGCGCGTTCGTCAAACCGTGACGCATACGTCGAACCGCTTAACCAGTTGCCGTGGTCAATGTATACGTCCTATGTTAATGAAATGCAATCTCACCGCTTAGAGCACGATACATTATCAAAGTATAATATGTGACAGTCACCAACCGCTTTAGTTCAATTAGTGGCCAAACATCTGTATTTATCTGCCAATATAATCGCGTATTACGTATCCGTTAACTGTCGGCGATATTTAAACTGTTCAGCCTACTTACATCTAAAGGATAGGTATTAACCGACGGATGTTTATACATATTAAACTATCTTATACAATACATATATCAGCGCAAAATACCTGCCTTTCGGATATCGGCTAAATATTTTCAGCTAAGACACCTTTGAACTTGAACAGTTGTTAAGATGGATTCGGTGAACACTGTCATCAACGAATAACACCAAATTGTGAAACATAATAAAACGTACTTTCGTATTCGTAGACCATTGTTTTAACAAATCAGGTTATACATTTTGATCACCAATGTCAATCCAAGACATTGAGTATCATTTACATCATGTTTAGTTTTGCATAACTAGACAAAACATTTATGCGGCCCTCTTTCCATTATGACCTCTTTAACTTTTATTAGGTTGTTGACAACAATCCATATAAGTTAGTTATAACTTGTTTTTTTTTACATTACAGTCCTGACTACCTTACAAACAAAAATAGACTAACGTAAACAAAAACTATGTTGTGCGATTTGCAAAAGACGCATATATTGTACCACATGTGCAAATAGTTCAAAACTAAATTGTTTATCATACAGTAGATACACTTATAATCAATCTTCCAATCTATACTGTACACTTGATGTAATGGAAACATCATGGTATCCGTATATAAATGCATGTTTTGGGTAAAATCTGAAGGAAATTTACCGTAAAATTAATACTGGTTTAAAGCTCCAAAAGTCGATTTAAACCCTTATATGAGAAAGACAATTCGTTTTTAGTTTTACGATTATCTACATATTGTACAATATGCTCCTCACGTGGAAGCCGGTCATGAAAAACGACTCCAGTGGGAAGACCCCACCAAGGACAAAACGTGTGGCCGAATCAATATACTAGTGTCCATTCTTCAAAAAAATATTTATTATGGCCTTATCCGAGAATGCAAACAAAACACAAGCAAGACATCTATTCAATATAAATATCCACATGTACTCCTATACAAAACGTGAATTTGACTTTGAGGTTGCAACACAGACGACCTCTCTTGACCGGATTTTGAAAACTATTTACTTAAATAAATAGCCACACACAAAACCGGTTTGTTTACTCCTGTCCGTTAATAGTAACGAGGGATATTTATAATTCAATATGTTTTATTGTGCACACAAACACAGTCGTTCGTTCACTGATTTTGCGTTAAAGGCGTCTTTAAGGACTGTTATTGTTCATAATAAGAATAAATACAATTATCTATCAGATTTACATCTATTGCATAGTTGAACCATGAAGGGAATTTGTGTATTGATAGTGTTTCTGTGTGTCTGCGTATGCCTGGTTGCGCCTATGTTGGGTTCATCTACAATGAAACCACGGCCAACGACTTCTAGGCCAACAACACCACGGCCAACAACAGCAAGGTCAACAACAGCGAGACCAACAACAGCAAGGCCAACAACAGCAAGGTCAACAATAGCAAGACCAACAACAGCGCGGCCAACAACAGCGCGGCCAACAACAGCAATGCCAACAACAGCAAGGCCAACAACAGCAAGGCCAACAACAGCAAGGCCAACAACAGCAAGGCCAACAACACCGCGGCCAACAACAGCAAGGCAAACAACAATAACTAGCCCACCTCTACCACGTGGTGCATGTGTAGTGGATGGCAAGATATATTATGAAGGTACAGTACCCTATGTCTCAGAACGTATCATAATATGCTTATCATATCAATATTTAGAAACATTTGCGCCACAAGGGATTGTCTGATCACAATCCATTTGGATCATTTTCATGCACAACTTGACTAACAAGTATGATGTACCTTTCCTCCAGTCTTGTTTTTGTTTTAGTGCATGTTTAATGTGCATTGTAAAAAGAAACAAATGATACATTTTTGGTAAAAGAAACTCATGACAAATATATACTGGAGTTATGATCGTGGTTTACACACCATTACTGCATATGTAGTAAAAAATAAATGAATATACAGAGTCTGACAAAAGTCTGAAGATTATATTTAATCGAAAAAAACAACACAATCATCCAACTAAAAAAAGTTGTTTTGTAAAGAAATAACAGCATAAATCAAACGAATTCCAAAATAGAGTTATGGTTGTTGATACGAGGTCATACTACCAAATAAGTAATCTTCATATAGCGACGCTGATTCCCAGGCTCCGGTTGAAACCCTATATATTGTATACTAGTATTTCAACTGATGTACTAACATCGGTTGTAAAGATATCACATAATAAAGTTTGGATAAATTACAGTCATTTTAACGGCCAGTCGTAAAACGTCCCGTTTTGAAACGATATTGGATAATAATGTGTAGACTAAGTTAAATTTGACAATTAAAATCGCTTTTATAACAATCCAATATTTCGGTATTGTTTCATTTAATGGATTCGTACACGTTTCTTGTCTCCTGTCTATCATATCACACAGTGCAACATATTCATTTTATCAGTAATTTTTATACAAAGCTTACAGGGTGTGTATACCACGCAAAACTATACATTATTGTATTTACTCTACAACTATTATTTTGTAATGACCGCAGATAAAACTAGTTAAGGTGCTTTTGTTTAAATTGAAGTCTGAGTGGGTTAGCTGTCGCGTGGAAATACCACGTATACATTGGCTATACATACAAGTTCTGATTTTAGTGGATCATGTTGCTACACTTTATTCGCTTTTATCTCTGAATACAGTGGTAAACTTGTAAAGCCTGCGTTTTCCATCACGCCCTATGACCCAGCTGTCCATCACGCTCCATTACCCTACTGTCCATCACGCTCCATTACCCTAGTGTCCATCACGCTCCATTACCCTACTGTCCATCACGCTCCATTACCCTACTCTCCATCACGCTCCATTACCCTACTGCCCATCACGCTCCATACCCTCCTGTCAATCATGCTCCATTACCCTACTGTCCATCAAACTCCATTACCCAACTGTCTATCAAGCTTTCTATGCCGCGATTAGTAAGGATTCGGATTATTGCTACGAACGTATTTGCATGGGGGGCTTTGTCATCTCCTGGTATGACAGGTGTTTTCTCAATGGTCAGCCACCATGCAATGGTCAACTAGTGGATATCCCTCGTCAGTGCTGTCACCTGTGTGTCCGAACCACAACTGCACCGGGCCAGTAGTCAGCTGAACAAAGAGCGCTGCCAAGATGAACACTACCTCATTATAAGAAGAAAAACAGCATTTTGTATAATGTAAAATTTATCTTACCAGACCACATATGGCGTTGAAATGTTGGCTATTGCTATAAAAAACACTGATTATTTATGGGTTAACTTTATTTTACGAAATATTTTACGCAATATTCGTTGATTTTGAGTGTTAATGGGGCTTTAAAAACGTTTGATTAAAAGCAAACACAACAAATAACAATTATATTTGTAAATAGTACAACTGTTTAAATCGCTTTCAATAAAAATTAATAGAACATGCCAAATCGTTCTTTCTTCAGTAGATGTCCACCGTGGCGTTGAAGAGTATTCCATTGAAGTTGAAGTTGCAGTTCTTTTAAGAATTGTGTGAACATTACTTATAAGCTAATACAAACATGTTCAAAATAACAATTGTACTTGTTATATCTACTGCTAAACTTCATTAGCGTACATTCTTCTAAATAACGGTTATGTCGACTGTGAAGTCATATATAACACATACATTTTATTGTTACACCTTAAGTGTGTGAATGGCACGGAACTCATACGAGATCTCGCTATTTTGAATCGTAAATATTTGAAAGGCCAAGCGTGTTTTGTATCTTTCTGTTATTAAATTAATTAAAATCACATACGTGTATTCAATATACTGCCTAAATTTCACAGCACATGCGGGTTCGTTCACGTCATGTCTGCTACGTAGACATTTTCATGCCCATACGCGTATTTATTCAACCGTTTACGTAAATGCAATGCCTAATAATCAGAGAAAATACATAGACGTGTTTGGTTATGTCAACCGCGTAGCAACACAAATGCCATACATGTTCTGGCTATGTATATAGTGTGGGGATACAAATCACATTCATGCCCTGGTTATGCATAATTATATTGTTGTGATACAAATCAAAAACATGATATTGTTATATCTATAGTGTATGGATTAAATTTCCGTCATCATGCAATGTTAAGTACACAAATAATTCGGTTAAACACGACTTTGATATTTGGCAATTTATCCGGATGACTGCGTGTGTGTGTTAACAATAATAGCCAGAGGCTCTGAATAGTACTGTGTTTATCAAAACTTTTTTGTCCATTCAGTAGCATTGGGGCTTTCGTATTCGTATAAATTCGAAATGTGTCTGCGCACTGAAATCTGTCGGTCACACGCCCAGGTTTACCGCTTTTGCAATCATTGTGTACTACCTGTAAAACTAACTGCGCTAACAGTTTTTATTCCGAATGTCTATCGATATATTGTTTGTTTAAACACTCAGATATCGATGATTAAAAGAAACTTCACTGATTGGCTATTAATACCCCTGTGGTTTGACAATGAATATAAGCTCCTTCACGAAACTCACGATTCAGAATATAATCCGAAGTACTTTATGGAAGTTTTCCATCGTAGAATATTGCGTTGTTGTAGTTTGTTTTTAACATGAACGCCTTTTGATTGTCTTGTCCGTTAGCACTGATTGAAAATGTACAATTGTATTTATTGTACTTTTTGTATATTTTTCGTTTTTCGTCTTTTCTTTTTGTTCTTCAATGCAAACTAGCTTTAATTGTATTTTTAATAATGCTTAATGTACCAGATTGCTCCACTTGTGTTGTTTTCCCACATCCAGTCTCTTGATCTTGTTTATAGGTCCCCATTATGTTGATTGTTTTACTAAGTGTGTATCTTTACCCACATAAAGGATTGACATAACGCAATATGGATCAACAATTGGGGGCTTTTATATATGTTTGCAGCGATATCTTACAACTTACATTAAACGTATGCATCCATGGAAATACTTGTATCGTAATATAATAACATCTATGTTCAGTGTTACATCAACGAGTTTGCATCTGATCAGGGGGCGTTATATTTATACCATGTGCGCATGTTTTTTTATATACGTGCTAAAAGAAGTACAAAATGTATACAATTATCAGCACCGTCCTTTTACACTGGCCAATTTTAACTCAATAACTTTACATTTCCGTGTGGACGACCTTGGATGTACTCTATCCATCATTAGGTACACAATAATATTGCTATTGTTACGGTCGGGTGACATTAAACTCAATCCTGGGCCACCTCATGTAACCCATCGAGAATGCAGTCTGTCAATATTTCATCAAAACATAAGAAGTATTCGAAACAAGTTTGAATATATTCGGGACAATTTCTTAGATTTCGACGAAACTGTCGGGTGATTTTAACTAAAGTCTATCCTTAAAAGTTCATGATTGCATTTTTCGAAAAGATAATACTAATTATTCAGTTGGCTTATTGACGTATGCGTCGTCATTATTTCGACCCACATGATTATTTAATCTAGAAAAATTCCTATAAAAAATGGATACAAAATTTCGACCACTCCAAGTCCTTTTTAATTTGTAATGTGTATCGTTCTCCTAATACTGCTGCTGAATTTTGGGGTTGATTTGAAACATGCCTTGATCAAGCATATGATCTTTGTAACAATATAATTATTGTTGGCGATATTAACGAAAACCAATTAAATCCCTTCAACCACAAATTTAAAGATATTCTGTGTTTGAATAAATTATCTAACGTAATAAACGAACCAACCAGAGTGAACGAAAGTACTACTGCACTAATAGACCCCATTTAGTCTAGTCCCTGGGGATATGTGTGTGAATTTTTTTGTCCAGAGCATGTCTTGGTCTCATTGTATAGGGGAATGATTGAAGTTCCATTTTAGTCAGGGTGGACTGTTTAATTCCTGGTCGTTTCCATGGAAACCAAGATGGCGGCCATTAAAATGTGATTTTCAAGGGAACATACCTGTCCAAATCTTTAGTTTTATTAGTTTTATATGCCTAAATATTTTGAATTAAATTCCTCTGATCATTCAAGCATTTATATTTGGCTTTCATATTTACTGTTCATTGAGGTCAAGAAAGGTCATGGTCAAGGTCATCTAAAGGTCGAAATGTAAAAAATGCTACAAAATTATGGTTTCTACCCAAAACCAATGTTTATTTTATAAAAATGTTAATCGATATATGCCCAAATAGTATTTTTAAACAAAGTGCAGTAAGAACTGAGAAGGACAAAATTTATTTTAAGGTAATAACTTAAATAGTCTTCAAATTAGAAGTCATTACGTGGAACAATTCAAATACGTAATTTTGTTCAGAAACTGATATTATAGTAGGGTCAATATATGAAAAAAATACATTCAATCACCAACAAATTGCTACAAAAGGTATTTTAACTGATCCTGGTAGGGTAGAAGGTCCTTTAAAACATATAAAAAGTTTACCACAATTTGACCTCCTGGATATTTTTCAAGATGGCCGCCAAGATGGCCGCAAATACCTATTAATGATCATAACTATGTAGCTATACAATAAAATTTGATGAATTTGGTGTCTATACCTAGGTTTCAAGGGACAAAGAACACATAAAGATAATCAGACATTGTTTAAGTTTACAATAGTACACACGAATCCAACATGGCGCCCAAAATGGCCGCCAAAACCTATAAATGATCATTAATATGTAAATATCCACTCAAATTTAATGAATTTGGTGTCTATACATAGGTTCCAAGGGGCAAATAACACATAAAGATGATCAGACATTGTTTAAGTTAACAATAGTACACACGAATCCAACATGGCGCCTAAAAATGGCCGCTAAGATGGCGGCCAAAACCTATAAATTATCATAACTATGTAAATATCCACTAAAATTTGATTATTTTGGTGACTATACATAGGTTTCATGGAGCAAAGAACACATTAAGAGCGTCAGACATTGTTAAAGTTTATTATATTACACATAAATCCAACATGGCGTCCAAAATGGCCGCCAAGATGGCCACCAAAACCTATTAATGATCATAACTATGTAACTATCCACTCAAATTTGATGAACTGTGTGTCTATACCAAGGTTCCAAGGGGCAAAGATCACAAAACGATCATCAGACATTGTTTATGTTGACAATAGTACACACAAATCCAACATGGCGTCTAAAATGTCCGCCAAGATGGCCGCCAAAACCTATTGATGATCATAACTTTGTAAATATCAACTTCAATTTGATTATTTTGGTGGCTATACATAGGTTTCATGGGGCAAAGAACACATTAAGATCATCAGACATTGTTTAAGTTTATTATATTACACGTAAATCCAATATGGCGTCCAAAATGGCCACCAAGATGGCCACCAAAACCTATTTATGATCATAACTATGTAACTATCCACTCAAATTTGATGAACTTTGTGTCTATACCAAAGTTCCAAGGGGCAAAGAACACATATCGATCATCAGACATTGTTTTAGTTTACAATAGTACACACAAATCCAACATGGCGTCTAAAATGGCCGCCAAGATGGCCGCCAAAACATATTGATGATCATAACTATGTAAATATCAACTCCAATTTGATTATTTTGATGGCTTAACATAGGTTTCATTGGGCAAAGAACAAAAAATAATATCATCAGACATTGTTAACGTGTATTATATTACACACAAATCCAACATTGTGTCCAAAATGGCCGCCAAGATGGCTACCAAAACCTATTAATGATCATAACTATGTAACTATCCACTCACATTTGATGATATTGGTATATATACCGAGGTTTCGAAGGGCAAACAACATATTGAGATTGTCAGACATAGTTAAAGTGTATTATCTTACACAAAAATCTCACATGGCGTCCAACGACACAATACGAAGGACCATAAGTCCATTACTTTTCACGTGATGCTTGTTATGTGAAACGCCATAGTTTGACCTGCCGCGATTTCTGGATTTTAACAAGATGATCGATATTTTTCAGCTTCAGGCAACACTGAATTGGCAGGGAATGATGCTTATCTTGCATCAGAAAAGCCAGTACCCTGGGTTGTTGTCAGTCAAATTTTTGCGTATGATTAATATGTACAATGGGGACAACGCGTGCATTCTGCAGGGCCAAAACACCCTTTTTGGGGAAGGGGCCTCAGCCTTTTTTTAGGGGAAAAATAGCGCGATTTTTTCTTATTTGGGGATAATAAGAAATTTGTATTTCATTTGGATAATGGAGTTTATACATGAAAACAATTATATTGGGTGGCCACAAAATTAGGAAGGTACAGATTCTCTACCGATACAAACTTGCACTGACTGTGGATTTAGATCCCCAAGTGGACCCATCCCAATTTCCGAGAAATTCTTTTTTTTTTTTTTTTTTTTTTTTACCCCTCAAATTGGAGTTTTTGAGTTCCATTTGGGGAAAAAAAGTGGTTATTTCGGTTGGGGAAGCAGCCGATATTCGGCTACATGAAAGAAGGGTTTTTTGGCCCTG
>VMBQ01001170.1:101068-112838 GCA_007657795.1 Dreissena rostriformis | reverse complement strand
TGTTATTGTAACATATTTTTATCAATATATTACAATTTAACACATATAAAAATCGTACAGTCTCCCATTAAAGTGTTCCTTGTCTCTTAAACTATGGCGTTTTACATTACAACCATAACGTTTGAGTAACAAGTTATGGACTTGTGGTCCTTCGTATTGTGTTGATGGCCATTTTGGACGCCGTGTTGGTTTTCTGTGTAACATACTTACCTTACATGTCTGATGATATAAATGTGATATTAATGTGTTCTTTCCTCCCTGAAACCTGGGTCTAGACACCAAATTCATCAAATTTGAGTGGATAGTTACATAGTTATATTTTATGATCATAAATAGGTTTTGGCGGCCATCTTGGCGGCTATTTTGGACGCTGTGTTTGATTTGTGTGTAATATAATAAACTTAAACAATATCTGATGATCTTAATGTGTTCTTTGCCCCCTGAAACCTATGTATAGACATCATAGTCGTCAAATTTGAGTGGATACTAACATAGTTATGATCATTAATAGGTTTTAGCGGCCATCTTGGCGGCCATTTTGGACGCCATGTTGGACTTCTGTGTAACATAATTAACTTACACTTTGTCTGATGATATTAATGTGTTCTTCGCCCCCTGAAACCTGAGTATAGACACCAAATTCATCAAATTTGAATGGATAGTTACATAGTTATGATCATTAATAGGTTTTGGTGGCCATCTTGGCGGCCATTTTGGACGCCATGTTGGATTTATGTGTAATATAATAAACTTAAACAATGTCTGATAAGCGTTATGTGTTCTTTGCCCCATGAAACCTATGTATAGCCACCAAAATAATCAAAGTTGAGTGGATATTTACATAGTTATGATCATTTATAGTTTTTGGCGGCCATCTTGGCGGCCATTTTGGGCTCCATGTTGGATTCGTGTGTACTATTGTTAACTTTAACAATGTCTAATCACCTTTATGTGTTCTTTGCCCCTTGAAACCTAGGTATAGACACTAAATTAATCAAATTTGATTGTATAGTTACATAGTTATGATCATATGATCATAAATAGGTATTGGCGGCCAACTTGGCGGCCATCTTGGCGGCCATCTTGAAAAAAAATCGGGAGGTCCGATTGTGGTAAACTTTTTATATGTTTTAAAGGACCTTCTACCCTACCAGGATCAGTTAAAATACCTTTTGTAGCAATTTTTTGGTGGTTAAATGTATTTTTTTCATATATTGACCCTACTATAATATCAGTTTCTGAACAAAATTACGTATTTAAATGGTGCCACGTAATGACTTCTAATTTGAAGACTTTTTAAGTTATGACCTTAAAAGAAATTTTGTCCTTCTCAGTACTTATTGCACTTTGTTTAAAAACACTATTTGAGCATATATCGATTAAAAAAATTATATAATAAACATTAGTTTTGGGTAGAAACCATAATTTTGTAGCATTTGTTACATTTTGACCTTTAGATGACCTTGACCATGACCTTTCTTGACCTCAATGAACAGTAAATCTGAAAGCCGAATATAAGTGCTTGAAACATCAGAGGAATTTAATTCAAAATATTTAGGCATATAAAACAAATAGAACTAAAGATTTGGACAGGTATGGTCCCTTAAAAATGACATTCTAATGGCCGCCATCTTGGTTTCCATGGAAAAGACCAGGAATTAAAAGTCCACCCTGACTAAAATTTAACTTCAATCATTTCCCTACATAATGCGACCAAGAAATGCTCTGGACAAAAAATTCACACAAATATCCCCAGGGATTGTACTAATTGCTATTACAAACACATTGCAGCATTTACATTCAGGAATTTTTTAAACTGATAAATCAATAAGCGATCAGTTTGGTACATACATGTATATTAATATTGACTTACCCAAAAATGCTCCTTACAAAAAAGAAAAATATGTTGCTGCCAGTATGCGAATTTTAGTGAGCTTAATGCTGCAATAACGTCTTATAAATTGGTCCTTTTTACACACGGGTGATCTTAACCAAACTGTACTCAGTTTTACCAATGAATTGTTTCAATTAGCTTCCCAGTTTATTTCATCTTCCAATGTCACTATTCGACCAAACGATCGTCCTTGGTATAACTCATCAATACGTAAAACATCCCGCCATAGGGACAGACAAAAGCGTGTTGCTATCAAATCTGGTAAAGTTTCTGATTGATCAGCATATAAACAACTAAGAAACTAAGTCAATAATATGAACAAACATGCCAAAGAATACTTCTTGAATACTCTTGAAATTAGGCTTGCCGATTGTAGAAAATCTAATCCACGCCAATATTGGAAAACGGTAAAAATGTTAGTTAAAGAAAATGCAAATAGTTTTAATAGCATCCCTACGCTGGTGAACCCAGATGAATCGTATTCGGTAACTGACATTGAACAAGCCAATACATTAAACAATTATTTTGTATACATATCTTCAATTGATGAACGCGATCATGACGCAACTACACCGAAAAAACACGTAACACGTTTGACGACATTTTTATTTCTGAACAAGACGCAATCGATGTTCTATGCAACTTAGACATTTAAAAAGCTAATGAACATCTACATCGGTTAGTAAGCCACTATCAATTATTTTAACAGATAAATACATAAAAACGTATGTCCATCCTTCTGGAAAGAAGCAAACGTTATGCCTATCTTTAAAAAAGGTAAAAAGTTTATTCCTTCGAATTATCGACCTATTTCTCTCATAAGCCGTGTTGGTAAAGTATTCGAAAGTGTTGTTTTCAAATACCTCTACAACTACCTACACACATATCAACTAAAATACAAGAAACAGTCAGGTTTCTTACCAGGTCATTATACTGTTTACCAACTAATTGACATGTATAACCAAATATGTAAATCGTTTGATAAAAAACAATCTACCTGTATCGTTTATTGCGACATAAGTTAATCCTTCGACAGGGTTTGGCACAAAGGTCTTATACATCAATTGAAAGAACTTGGGTTTTTCAGGAATTATTATAGCGTGGATATCCAGCTACTTGTCCAATAGATTTCAGAAATTATTTATCGGCTCGTCGTTTTGACGATCATTAAATACCAATGCATGCGTTCCACAAGGCTCTGTATTAGGGCCTCTTATGTTGTTAATTTATGTCAATGATAACTCTGAATCACTTTATAGCATAAGTCGCCATTTTTGCTGACGACTCTTCACTACATGTATCTGTTTCCTCAAATGACACCGCTTTTATTGAGAGTGTTTTAAATCATGACCTAGACTGTATAAACCAATGAGAAAAGAAATGGATCGTCGAGTGTAATCGCTCGAAAACGGAAGTAATGTTTTTCAGTCTCTTGAAAGGTCAAAACCTTCCAAATTTAACTTTCAACGAAACCCATTTATCCTTTGTAAAAGACCATAAACATCTCGGTATTACGCTAAATGGTGACGGTTCGTGGCACAAACATATTGACAATATTACAAAATCAGCTTCCCAAATACTTGGATGCATGAGAATGCCTAAATACAAACTCAAGCGGGAAACACTCAATCAAATATACGTTTCATATCTAAAACATTTGTTAGAGAATGCGTCCATTGTTTGGGACAACTGCGCAAAAACGAAAAAGAACTGTTAGACAAAATTCAATCGGATGCAGCTCGTATTGTAACAGGATTAACAAGGTAAACTAAAATTACTCTACTTCTTAAAGAAATTGGTTGGGTTTCTCTCGATGACAGACGGAAAATTCAAAAACTTGTTTTCGTATATAAACACAATAAAGGTTCCTTACCACAATATTTAAACGATATTTTCCCAGCAACAACAGACAACATTCCTTACTTGTCAGGTAATCGTGGCGACTATGCAACAATTACCCGCAGACTCGCGATTTACTCAAATTCAACTATTCCTTCGTCTCTTTAGTTTTGAAACGAACTTGACATCAATACAAGGTCTTTACCAACGCTTTCTAGTTAAAAGTGCAGTAAAGCGGAAGTGCAATCCTCATATATTTCGTTCGTATTTCCTAGTTGGCGAACGAAAGCAACACATTCTACATGCTCGGCTAAGAAACCACTGTAGCGACTTAAATTCCGATTTACACTTAAACCATCTACGTGACAATCCAAAATGCGCTTGTAACAGTCCTGTCGATGACGTAAATCATTTCTTCTTCAAATGTCCTTTTTCTCCGAGCAACGTATCATGCTTTTTACCAACACTCGTCCATACCACACTCTTAATGCAAACAAATTAGTATATGGTATCCCAGAACTAACTGATAACCAAAACGATGTGTTATTTCTTGAAGTTCAACGATATATTAAGACTTCGAACAAGTTAATATAAAAATTTGACTGTAAACACATTTTCAATGTTTTTCGCTTGTTCCATTTTACTCAACAGAGTTCAAGCATTTTCGCTGTAGATTATGTGCTATATTGCAGTTTGTAGAGCTGGGTTGTGTGGAGCAATTTATTGTAATTTTGTATTTCTTGTTGTGGAGCAATTAATTATTATTATTATTTTTGTTTTCATCTTTTTTCATTTCTTTTGTTTATATATAAATGTTAAGTTTAGTTAATTGTTATATTATAACATTCTCTTTAAATTTAGTTTACATGTTTTCTCTTTATCATTTGGAGTGTAAAACAGTGAATGACATTTACCTCTTGTTAATACATTTTCCCACATGTTTTTTTGCCGTTAGCTAAAGTATATTTTTTTACTAACTGATTAATATTACTTACTATTGTTAATATTACACTCACTATGTGCACTTTGAATGTCCTTATTTACAGAATGGTAAATAATGGGAAGGGTCGTTATCAAATGTTGTTAAAACTTGTGACCCAACCCTTTTGCTTTTTTTTTATTCATTCGATAGCATCAATTTGTAGTACATCTACTGCATGCACTATGCACCATATGTATATTTGTATGAATGCATGTACGAAAGAAATTGCAATAAAATATTATTAAAGTAAAGTATGGATTTACAACACAATGATGCTCTAGTTATATCTTTTTTTTTGAGAAATACTAAGCATATGCATGTTCTGGTTACATATCAAAACCTATAAACAAAAGTCTTCCGTTTCGCGTAGTAATACTTCAAACATACAAAAATATGTGTGTTGGACGATTTTAAAGAACGCGCCATTGGTAGGCCAAACAAACGATATTTCATCCAACGATAGAGGGCGTCTGCATACTTCGTCTGCTAGCGTCGTTCGTCTGGCAGAAGGTCGTCGTACAGTAAATATACACGGAATCATAACTGGAAGATTGTGAATAACTACAATAAGTATTGATAGAAATATGCATTTAACGACTGATCTATTCATGCATGCTATTAAATTAAGTTCCTCTTATAAGCAATGTCCAAATGTTGACATGAATAGTTTACAATCCGCTCCGCCCTTTACGAATATAAATTTATCATATCACACAATTTAACCATGAGGTATTTTGCACAAAAATGGTTAACGGTTAACTACGCGAAATCAAAGTGCAATGGTTTGCTGCATCCGCAGATTACTTTGCTTATTGTTGGCCATACAAAAACGGAGGCCCATTTCGCAGCAGTTTGCTTCTATTTTTTGGAATAGTTTGTGTCGAGAAACAGTAATACAGCAAATGACTGCACGGACATTTTGTAAAGCTTTACCCTGCAAATGCAACGAACATATCCCAAAAAGCTCCCAGCAGTGTTAAATTACACAAATAACGCCAATAATAAGAAGAATAAGAAGATACTTATACTTATAAGAAAAAAATACAAATAATAATAATAAGAACAATAAGACATAAGAAATTAACAAATTAATAATAATAATAATAAGTATTATTATTTACTTCATGTACTTACGCTCGTGGAAATTCAAAAGCGTTGAAAAAGAGCTTGTTTTCGTGTGTTCCCTGAGAGAACATCTGCGTGAATGGGTCCAAGACACACCTGTTGTACGACAGAAGTGGACAACTTTAACGGTGTGATACAGATTGTAAGGTAATACAATTTGTCTTCGGCAATGTGTGAGTATTTAAACTGACACCTAAAAATGTTTAAAAACCAAAGAATGCTTAATTAAGAGTGTATTATGTTCATACTAAAAATGTCTCATAATGTAAAAATGTAATATAATCATTATAAATTACAACCTGCAATCAACATTCAGTTAATTTGTGTCAGCTTATGTAAACAAAGCTCGCGACCATTCCACTTTCAACCTCGTCCTTGCAGTATAAGTTTGTCCTTGCAATACGTGTGACTGTGTTTTTGCATGTCAATGAACATTGTCTTTATACAACTGATGTATATGCATATAGCAGCAAAATGCAAATTGTTCGGTTACATGCCGATTCGAATTACCGATTAGATTTACAAGTTATTGGATTCTTCACATCTTACAAAAACGTACCCGGTGAAAGCATCAGTAATAATATCAATGAACAAGAGGCTTAAAATGAAGTAAAACCAACCTACCTATTGCTAATCAGCGTGTACGTGATGTCGGCTCACGCGTTCGGATCGCTCCCGCGTTCGGATCTGGCAAGCACAAACATGTCTTCTCCTTAAGAAAGACATTGACATTAACCTTAAGACGTTTGCAATTTATCTATTGATTTATCTTGATATTGGTATTGAAGCCGTTAAGGGATTTTATTTTATTTTTTTTAAAGGAAAGACATTGACATTAAGTAGAAGCAGATCGCAATGTACTATTTATTTATATATGCATTTTTTATTAGAATCCGTGATCTGAAACGTTTTGATTAAAAAACAAGCTAGGTATGTCGATTGCATGTCGTGAGTTCATCATGTATTAAGTCCATATAAAGTCCTCCCTGTTTTCAAAACCACTGGATTGCCAGTGATCTCCTTATAGAAGGTACTATCGGTGTAGAACTTGACCTCTGACTGGTTAGGATAGGAGTTTGAGGACAGTGTATCCGTCCGCGACACGTCGCACTAAACTTCTACATTAATAAAACTCTTACTGATAAGTTCAAGTTAAATGACATACGGTAATAACACTTTTTAAAACGCTCAGGTTAAGTTTGTTAAGATTTCTTAGAATTAGAATTTGAATGAGGCATGGAAAAAATAACTTCTGCACAAGTTATCACATGTTTATTTTACATGTTGAAAAAGTTTTATGGCAATTAAGTATTTTTTAATTTAAAATATACGATTGTATCACACACATTGCTGATTTCAATTGCAATGCATCCATCAACACTTTTCAGGAATACTTGCTCTTCCAATGTAATGCCTTATACGATTATATAACAAACAATAAAGAAGCATCGCCTTAACCTTCCATCTGTAACCGTGTACAATGACCAGAAACGGCGAGTTGGATTCTGGGTACACCAGTTGGTTGGAATACACCACATTGTCAGCGTTGGTCTGCGCAACAAAATGGAGCAAACATACAATAAACAGTTATCTACATATAATGGATTTAGCTGAATGTTGTGCGTTTTCTTGCGTTTTCGTAAAATATTAAAATCTCTTATAAAGCAAAGGGAACACAATTTTCATCGCTTCATTTTTTAAAAGAATATATGCCTAAATGTATCTGTAGTCAAAAAGGAAACAAACAAAATATTTGCTAAAATAAACCTTTTGTTTCGAAGAGAAACACTGATATAATCGGTACAAAAACCTACATTTGAAGTCGAAGAACATTCAAAGTAGTGCTGGTTAAACACCACTAAATCCCCCATGATCATCCCCGTACAGTATCGGTTGGTGAGTTTGATCTGAGACACGCCGTTGTCGGGTCACACAAGTCTTAGCATGGTTGTGTTTACGGCAACATTCCAACTGGAAGGTCCGCAGCCGAGTTTAACGGTGTCTTCTATCTTTAAGACTGAAATTCACGAAGGAAAATAAGTAAATGGTATCACGCAACTTGCGTTGGACACATGTGTGTATATTTATTATTGCATTATGCTATTTGTGCATACGACCACTTTAAAATACGATAGACAGACTTTAATTAAATTTCTGAGATTTTTTATTTCTTTCGTTATATTGAACCGATCTTCAAACAAGCTTACACACTTAAATATAATTTTTAAATTCATGAATTCAACATATTACAGAATATTTCATGAAAAGTGCACTGGCCATTTAAGTGACCACATTTCTTTAGTAACTAAAATGAACACACGTTTTAGGGTAATATAAATGGCACACATTCATTGATTCAAGTCACAACCAAACTGTACTGAAAAATGTACTAACGTGAGTATGACGCACGGAAACCTCGTGCATGACCATTTGCGTCGGAGTGGAAGCTAACATATACGGGCTTGTCACTAACAAGGTAAGGCGGCGTGGCAGTGTCTCCATAGTAACCAAGTTGACGGCCCCAATGCCGTCCATCACCTGGTTTACATGCAGACTGAGTATTAGTATGCAAACAATGGCGCATACATAAACTGGGATCGGGCAGCAATGCGAGTTGGCAGATTTGATTTTGTATTATCATAGACCTAACGTACCTGTTAAATTGTAGAAAACAAATAAACATGAGAATATGTCTGCTTACAATACTAATATTTGATTATAACGCTGGTAACGATTGCATAATATGTGCCTTCGTCTTTTTTGGTGGATTTCGTTATTATGAATGGCATACCAAAACACATATTAACTTTCATGAAACAAATCAATATCCGTAATACCTCCACACAATCGCCATCAACGGCAAGATCAAGGTCAGTAAAGAAGAGTCTAGTTGGTTGTCCCGCCGCATTCCTAATGACGTACAGACAGTCCGTATTGCCCGGGTAACCGGGATATCTCGGAGAGGTGAGCATACCGGAAGTTCCCTCAAACTAGTGGACACAGCCGTCTGAAATTCAAAGCTGGAATGCAGCCTTCATGGCACAAACACGCCAAAGTGCACTTCTATGGTAAGTTATGCAAATCAAGAAACGAAATACCAGTGATATGCATAACTCAGGTAGGACCACCACGTATTTGTACATGCTTCAAATGTATATGTATCTGAATCGCGAAATCTGCTTCAAATAAAAGATCACGAAATTTTCAAACATTGCAATGATGAAAACTTGAAATCACGAAAGAGCAATTGCAACAACAGCGTTAACGATATAGTAAAAACACGATCACGAACACGGAAATATGATTTGGTAAAAGCATGAAGAGATGAAAATGGAAATGCGAAATAAATACGAGGATCTGTAGCAGTATACCCACATTTCCTTTGCATTTTTTATTTGTTTACGTCATCAACATTTCAAGATATTGCGTATTCGCTAAACGTTTCAAAATACAAACAAGTTGGAATTTAAAGCCGGTTGAGTTTTGTACTAAAGCAGTCGACGGCGGTCTTGTCGCCACATCCGGTGGAGCCGTTGATCGTGGAGCACTGGAGCACGTGACTCTTACAGCCGTCGCAGGCGATATCGCTGAATAGCACCGGAACTTGCGAAATGAGGGTACGGTTGTATGGTCGTGTATGTCTGAAAAAAGCGAGTATCCGTGTACGTCTATTTTTTTTTCAAAGACATATAGAATAAGTTAACCCATCAAGCATACAGAATCACACAGCATTGCATGTTGGGAATACAATGAAATACATACAACAGATAATAGAATGAATGTATTTGACCGGTGTTTATCACCAATAATTCAATAATTGAGGGTACTAGAAAGAAAAGGTAAAATTGACTAATGCTTATTGAGAATTTACAAGTTTCGTACACATTAACATGTCGGAACTCATTGGAAACCCGCCACGGAGCCCAACATAGCGGCCGCGTTCGTGTTTATACCGGAAGCACAGACGGACCACTTCTTGCCATTTCCGGTATGGATGAAGACTTGTCCACTGAAGTTTCCGGGGTTGCTAAGCGATACCGACCAACCACATAGATTTTGAATATAATAGAGAAATTTGACCGAGAACAAACGAGAAGTCATTTATTGAGGTATGAATGAAAAGCATAGGCTACGCTGTTCGACTTGAATTGGGCAAGTTGTTTGATTGACCACTACTCGGCGAGCTGTTTTCCGGTCAGAACTATGGTACTGCGTAAATTTACTTATTTATTATTAAAAACATATAATATTAGTTAAGATTGTGTTCCTAGATATTGAAACTCATGCAGAAGTGCTCAAATGCGACGAAGGTCAATCATGAAGCACTAGTAGATTTATTTATGCAATTGATACTTATTATAGATAAAAACAATATTGACATTAAGCAATTGTAATAAGTGACACGTGAATCGATGGAAACACATTACTCTTCAATCGAGCTTAATCCCCAATCCCCCAAATAAAAACCGGTAGGGATAATTTACAATGCGCGCGCATACCGGAACAGTCGATGCCCACCGCATGTGCTCTTGTCTTACTGCAGTTGGAAATGTCGTAGTACATGAGGCACTGATCCAGATTCCCGACGGTGTCGTAACACATGAGTGACCGCGCGAACATTGACGTCAGACCACGTGGTATCGGGAAGCTCGTCACGTTGCCGATGTCTGCTCTAAACGGGGAAAATTTCACAACACAGAAAGAAATAACGGCGAATTTTCAACAAAAGTGTCTAACTCATATATCTACATGCTTTTTTTTATGAATATGGCCACCTTTATTTGAAAAATATATCAGCGCACATTGTAAAATCTCTTTAAGTGAAACCCATAGATAATTGCTTTACTTTATATATTGCCTAACTCCTTTTATTTTAAATGTTGCTTGCAAAATCGTGACTTTTATGTTATTTGTATTGTAACGTGCGCGAGCCCACTTGTTCTATCTTAATTAGTCAGACCTTCATAAGTCGATTAGTTGTAGCTTATAGGATGAGCGTATGTGATGTTCGGACTTATGAAGTTGGAACTTTAAGAGTTTAAACTATTGAGTTACAGCTAACTACGTTGGAGCGATCAAAGTTGGAACTAAACGGATCGAAACCACAAAATATAACTACTGTATTATTAATTTTCCTCTAGCCTTCTTCGACTATCTGATTAAATACAACTAATCATAACAAGCAATTTATAAGTTGAACGATATAATTTTCCTCGGGTCTACTTTGACCAATTGATTAGATATTCATGACCATACTTTCAAACATCGACTAGCTGCAACCACTTATATACAAACACCATGTGTGTCAACGTACACACAAACTAATTACTACAAAAGGCTTCAACTCGACATACGAGAGCCTTTCAGTTTTGCTATCAACAAACTTCACTGGCCGTTCTCCTAACTACAACCCGGAATCAATAATGTCTACTTTTCACCAACCCCAGATAGCTATGCTTTCATGGAGTATGGTTATTGTTATTAATGACTCTCAAAGTTCCAGCCAATTGAACGCCAGTAAGTTGAAGCTTAAACCATGAGTTTCCTCAACTCACTATCAACCAACTTCACTGGCCGTTCCCCCAACTACAACCCGGAATCAATAATGTCTACTTTTCACCAACCCCAGATAGCTATGCTTTCATGGAGTATGGTTATTGTTATTAATGACTCTCAAAGTTCCAGCCAATTGAACGCCAGTAAGTTGAAGCTTAAACCATGAGTTTCCTCAACTCACTATCAACCAACTTCACTGGCCGTTCCCCCAACTACAACCCGGAATCAATAATGTCTACTTTTCACCAACCCCAGATAGCTATGCTTTCATGGAGTATGGTTATTGTTATTAATGACTCTCAAAGTTCCAGCCAATTGAACGCCAGTAAGTTGAAGCTTAAACCAGGAGTTTCCTCAACTCCTTATCACTATAG
>VMBQ01001170.1:36185-95237 GCA_007657795.1 Dreissena rostriformis | reverse complement strand
AGCCCTCAACAATGATACACTTCATATATTTGAACAAAAATGGAAACACGTTAAATGTTCATAAACATGTCCAGTTTGCTTTCTACCCACTTTATGCAACTCATATTTATTCCAATTTTTTTTAATCTAAAGGAAACCACAAGGTCAAAAAAGTACATATATGCATATCTTGTATAACATGTTTGAACATTATTGCTGCTTTATGATTTCGTTTTGTTTTGTGATCATATGCATGTATACATTATATGTCTTATATTGAATAAAAAAAAAACATTGCTGTGTTTACGACTCAGTATTGCTATAAAAGCCTATCATTTACACGGATCTACCAACAGTCTCTGTGATGCATTATCTCGATTGCAGGTAGACAAGTTCCGTCAATTGGCGGCAGAGGCAGACCAATGATTCCCGAGTGTCTATGGCAGATATGGGACGAGGAGTACATCGTTTGTTGGATGCTAGTTTAGCTCCCTATAGGTCTGCTGCTTATAGAACAGCACTTGGCGCTTCTCAGCGTTTTTTTGCGTGCTTTTAGTTTGCCAAATATGTACCCTATTAATCCTAATCATTTGGTCCTATTTATATCATACTGTTTTGGGACAAATCTTTCACCCAATACTGTTAATACGTATGTAGCTGGTGTTAATCACATGCATAATTTGCAGGGTTTTCCTGATTTGCGTGAATCATTTCTTGTGAAAAAAGTTATAGAGGGCTGTTTCAAATTACGAAAGGCAAAAGATTTCCGCTTACCCATCACTTTTACAATTATGACAGATATTTCAGCTATTTTACCTGATATCTATTATGACGCTTATGAAACATTTCTCTTTAGAGCTGCATTCCTACTGGAATTATTTGGGCTTTTTAGAGTAAGCGAAATTGTTTTCCCTTCGTGTATAAATGTTTATCGTTGTTTAAGAGATGATTTTCGACTGGATGGGCAAGGAAAACATAAATTTGTCACATTAAGAAGTACAAAAAAATCATCAAAATGAACGCCCTACAACACTTTAAATTTCATCAGAGTCAGATGTTGAATTGCTTTGGGCTTATTGGAGGGAAAAATCCGGGTACTTGGTAGATGGCATTCTTTCGCGTTCCTAACCTACCTTAGAAATTAGGATTTGATCAAACGGTATTTTGTAGGCCATATATTTGTATTTATTTGTTCTCAGATGTCTGGATGCTTAGCCACTCTATCCTGCACTGGGATGGGGTTTATGCACAATAGGGAGGTCGGCGTGAGCCTCGCTGTCAGCTGGTGTGGTGTCCGTGGTATGAGTTGAGCGGATTTCCAGCACAACCTCCAGCTGGGAGTGATGTTCTCGTCGGCACCCAGATACATTTTGCTCCATTTGGGGGAAGGGGATGACATGGCTTCGCCTCAGGTGGCTACCTTGCGACTCATCCGCTGGGGTTTACGATATGTTAAGGCAGCTTTCCCTAATATCCGTATTATTTGGATTGATATTTTGCCTCGGGTAATTTGGCCTCCTAGTAGTTCAGAAGAACAGAAACGGCGCCGCCTGAATCGAATTGGTAGGGAAGTGAGTCGGAAAATTAATGGGTGCGACATGGGTAGTGTAATGGCGGAAATTGATAATGTAACACCAGGCTTTTTGCATAAATGATGGTGTCCACTTGTCTCAAGTCGGAACCGAAATGCTGTTGTGGGCCCTTAAGGAAAAAATCTAACTCTTGATTAATTAGTTTTCAATTGTGTGTTCATTTTGCTGTGTTGTTGAATTTTCGGCGGATAAATTTTCTTGCGAATAGTATTATAGGAAGTAACAATCAAATAAACATTTAGAATATGCAGTAGCTGCTATAGCAATGGAAGAAAAATTTAAGTTTATGCTGAATCGAAATTTTAATTCAGGCAGTAGTAATTCTCCAAAAGCACATTAACCCGGATTGAAAGCCCAACATACGACAAACGACGGTGGCATCGGAATCGGTAAAGTGTTTGTCACAGACAGTCCCCCATAGGCGCTGCGAGGACTAAAAAATGATGAGCACAGCAAGCTGAGTTGAATCTTACGAAGAATATTACCTACATTTGCATTGGTCGATCGCATGTACGAACGTTTGCTGACTAGGTTTGCATCGTATTTTATTTGTCTATGATCACCGACAGTCAATAGATAAAAGTGTTCATGTTTTATCTTAGCACTATTTCCACAGAACCGAGTAAGTTTAATGTTTTCCAACAGTTACCAAAAGTACGTAGTTGCGTTACGGCCTTAAACAGATTGTAAACACAAGGTTTAAAACAACAATTCAAAAGCAAGAAATAGCGTGCAAGATGACCACGCGCTTGCTAAGTTAGAAGTTCACTTGGGGGCAATCTAGCAATTTTATTGGATGAACATATATTTAATATTCTTGTAGAATATAAGCTACATTTTGATCGAATTTAATGACAGAATCGCTACCATTAAGTGCAATAAAGATTTGATTTCCGGCTGTTTTAAAAGTATGCCTTATTTGAAGATGTGGTAAAGATGACCGTATTGATATATACTTAAAGCCCCATTAATACTCAAAACCAACGAAAATTTCGTCAATTGTTTCATAAAATAAAGATTTCCCATAAAACATCAGTGTTCCTTATAGCAGTCGCCAACATTTCAACGCTAGATGTTGTATGGTAACATAGATTAAACGAGATACAAAATGCTCTTTTTTGTCACAATATATTCCATGTGAATTTCCAGAGACGATATCTATTCATTCGACACAAGAACACTTTATTGGTACATGAACACGTGTTGAATATTGTACCACAAAACAATAAAAAGAGCATTTTGTATCTTTTCAAATCGTTGTTACCAGACCACATCTAGCGTTGAAATTGTGGCTATTGCTATAAGGAACACTGATTGTTTATGTGGTTACTTTATTTTACGTAATATTTTACGAACTTTTCGTAGATGTGTTAGTATTAATGGGGCTTTAAACTTTTTTCAGTGAAGTAGATGTCAAAACAACGTGTATGCAAAGATGTCCAGCTCCAATGTTTTGTGGGTATAATCAGTTCTATCGAGATATAATTGTCTTCTGGTCATCTTGACTAGGTTTTCTAATGGATTCCTTTTATAAGCAGTATCTGTGAGCATTAAATGTAGCATTGGCATTTACTTCTATTTGCATTAAATTCGTTTAAATATTGGTATGTGATAAATAAAACGATACATTCAAATTTAAAAAAAAAATACAAATTTAAAAAGTTGTCCCTAGGTAAGTTAATGAGGAATTATTTCAGGAATTATTTCTCCGATAATATTATATATTTAAGGACTCAGCATTAAATAATATGTAATATTTATCAATTTCATATTTTTGCATTGAGACAAACTATTGTTTGTATTGTTTGGCCCCAGCAAGTTCATATGTTCTTATTGCGAACCTTATCTTCCGCACTGTATACGTGCTCTGAATATTTGTTTGTTCCATATAGGACTACTACTAGAATGTGATTGAATCAGAACAGAACAGTACTTTATTCGTTTTCACAGGTTACAAAACAATGACATTTTGTAATAACATGTGAGCTTATGTATAAGAGAATTACACAAATATCAAACAAACAGTATTATAAACGACAAATCATAGTCGATCATTTGGGAAAGTGGTTGTTATGTGAAAATTCTTCAGTAGAGGGTCAAAAACATAATGGTTATTTAAACAATATATTGTCTACAAAGAAAAGAAAATTTGGGTTTTGAACCCATAGGCGTTAAATATTTAATAGTAAAGTACGTACGGGAATTCGCTCTTATTACAAAATAATGATTTATGATTACCAACAACAACATTAGTTATAATAATACTTCTAGCAATAGTTACACCAACAACAACATTAAATAGTTAGCAATTAATTAGTAGTGTAATATTTATGTGGACGCGCTCCATATTAAAAAAGTAGGATTAATGATTTACAACAACAGTGTTAAGTATAATCATACTTCTAATGATAGTAACAACAACAACAACAACGATGATAATAATGATAATCATGATGATACTAGTAATCATGATGATGATCGAGATGACGACGATGATGATGATCATGATGATGATGATAGTGGTGATTATACAGCTAGGCAGAGCAAATATTACGATTACACTTAACATTAGACTTGGTACATAGTTCTGCAAAATCATTTTATTTTATGTGACATTTCCAATGTAGAATACATACATGTACATGCAGTGTAGCATTAAATTTCATTAATGGATGATTTGGACTGTTTGTAAACGTAATAGAGTGGAACTTTCAACACTTTCAATTGGATTATTTCGTGCGTCATAGCGAGGTAAGTTTTATATTATTATTTGGGTCATGCATTCTAGAGGATTAGAGGTATACTTCTCAAAAGAAATGATATGTCTTTAAGTATGCAACTATTTTATCTACAAGCGCCGAAAGGCATTGATTAAGTGTTTCATAAATAAAGCTGTGTTTTAAGTGCGACAGGATTGTTAGTGCACATCAAAGCATGGAATGAAATGACGTTTGAGAGGAGCGTATAATTAGAAGGGATTAACTTTGTTCTGTTTTCGTTGAAGTGAAGCCATAATTAAAGGTAATGCATTTCGTCCTCGATATCGTTTGTATTACAGAGGTTACATTTTCGATTCTCATGAGATATGAAGTTTTGAGAAAAACGTCCAGATTCAACTGGGAAACGATGGTTGCCGGTGCGGAAATGCAGCATTCTTAACCGTAGTGATTGAGGTAAGGCTGTTAAATCATGTTCAAAGTTGGTATTATTTTTAAATAATCCATACATTTCCCCTTTTATGAACATTGTATCTGTGCACTCCAACACTGGATAAACTGGTTAGTTAAAGTTGTCTTGACTTGCTTATGTATTTTATTCGTCTAGATGTTCTCTTGCTGTAACCATAAAAATGAAAGGCCAGTAGAGTGTAAGATGCTGGAAATAGAGTTAGTCCAATTATTGTTTATATTTAAATTGATCATAAATTTATACATCAAAAAGGAAAGTTTAGTGTGTTTACTTGTTATTATCTTGTTCCAAAACCTTATCATTCTTGTTTTTAAAAGTATATCGAGCGGGTATCTTCCAAGTTCTGCATATAAGCAATATATTTGCGTAGATTTTTTAATTTTAGTGATTCTTCGTAGGAAAGAACAATGGACATTTTCGATAATGTCTAGATTCTCATTTCCCCAGACCTCACTACCATATGTCAAAAAAGGGACTATAGTTTGGTAAAAAAATTTGATTTGGAGGTCAATTGGTAAATTAATATTATTTATTTTAGTGAACACGTGAAACAATACCTTGTTGACTTGTTCTACGAGATATTTTCTACAATTTAAAAAACTTCCAGATGAAAAGAAAAATACACCTAGATATTTGTATTCTTTGACTGTTTCGAGCAATTGGTTATTTATGTAGAATTTATATTTGGAGGTTTTAGTTGTCCCAAAAACCATAACTTAAGTGTTAGAATAATTGACATTTTATTTCCAAGTCTTACAGTAGTTATAGAAGCAATGCAGTTTATTTTGGAATTCCTCTTCATTTTCACCAAGGATTATGGTGTCATCTGCATATAGCAAGATAAGTAATTTTAGGAAGTTGATTGCATTATTTATATAACTTCTAGACTGATTCCATTACACGTTTTTTGTAAGAAAGCATCAATATCATTCATGTACATAGAGAAAAGTATAGGAGATAGATTTTCTCCTTGTGTCGCTCCTAAAGTACTCAAAAACATTTGTGATAGTTCACCATTGAAAGAAACGCAGGATTTAATATTAAAATACAAATGTTTGATAATGGTGAATAGTTTACCTTGTATTCCAAGTTAAAGGTATTTTATGCCATAGACCTTTTCTAAAGATATAATCGAATGCAGCCGAAAAATCTATGAATGAACAGAAGAATTTTCTTCCGGCAGCCCTTAATTTTTGAATAAGCATATTTAATGTAAATATATGGTCGCATGTCGAATAGCCTGATCGAAATCAAGCTTGGTTTTCATGAAGTAAGTTATTGTCTTCTAGAAAAGTGTTTATTCATTTGTTAATTACAGCTGTAAATAGCTTGCCTAAACAACTTTAAATTGTAATCGGTCTGTAATTATTAGGATCAAGCTCAGCTCCTTTATTTTTAAATATGGGTTTTATTGCACCGATTAACCAAGCTTCAGGTAAGATTCCGGTGTCTAAAATTGTGTTAAAAAAACTGCTATATTGGGAGCATTTTGAAAGAAGTGTTCTAAATGAATTCATTAAAAAAAATGTCAATTTCTGATGGCGCTTTTCCATTCTTTAATTGTATAATCATTGTATTTATTTCGTTGCAGATGATAGGTGTATTCATGGCTTCGACATTGTATGTATTCGGTATACCTTGTGTATTCGGGTCTGGTCTCAATATATCTGGGTGTATAGTTGAGTTAGTATCTTTAAAGAATTTAAAAACTGTTCGATATTCGGGCTTTCACTTTCCTTTTTACTTTTATTTATATTGTTTAAAAATTTCCAATATTCTTTAGGGTTTTATGCGTTCATTGACCGTAACATTTTTTCTAGTATATTTATGTTTATTATACCCCTATTACCATTGGTAATGGGGGCTATATAGGAGTCACTTTGTCGGTCGGTCTGTCGGTCTGTCTGTCGGTCTGTCTGTCTTGTCCGGGCCATAACTAAGTCATCTATCAAGGGATTTTAAAATCATTTGGCACATATGTTTACCATCATTGGACAGTGTGTCGCGCAAAAGAATTACGTCAATATCTCCAAGGTCAAGGTCACACTTTGAGGTCAAAGGTCAAAAATGGCCATAAATGAGCTTGTCCGGGCCATAACTATGTCGTTCATCAAGGGATTTTGAAATCATTTGGCACATATGTTCACCATCATTGGACGGTGTGTCGCGCGAAAGAATTACGTCAATATCTCCAAGGTCAAGGTCACACTTTGAGGTCAAAGGTCAAAAATGGCCATAAATGAGCTTGTCCGGGCCATAACTATGTCGTTCATCAAGGGATTTTGAAATCATTTGGCACATATGTTCACCATCATTGGACGGTGTGTCGCGCGAAAGAATTACGTCAATATCTCCAAGGTCAAGGTCACACTTTGAGGTCAAAGGTCAAAAATGGCCATAAATGAGCTTGTCCGGGCCATAACTATGTCGTTCATCAAGGGATTTTGAAATCATTTGGCACATATGTTCACCATCATTGGACGGTGTGTCGCGCGAAAGAATTACGTCAATATCTCCAAGGTCAAGGTCACACTTTGAGGTCAAAGGTCAAAAATGGCCATAAATGAGCTTGTCCGGGCCATAACTATGTCGTTCATCAAGGGATTTTGAAATCATTTGGCACATATGTTCACCATCATTGGACGGTGTGTCGCGCGAAAGAATTACGTCAATATCTCCAAGGTCAAGGTCACACTTTGAGGTCAAAGGTCAAAAATGGCCATAAATGAGCTTGTCCGGGCCATAACTATGTCGTTCATCAAGGGATTTTGAAATCATTTGGCACATATGTTCACCATCATTGGACGGTGTGTCGCGCGAAAGAATTACGTCAATATCTCCAAGGTCAAGGTCACACTTTGAGGTCAAAGGTCAAAAATGGCCATAAATGAGCTTGTCCGGGCCATAACTATGTCGTTCATCAAGGGATTTTGAAATCATTTGGCACATATGTTCACCATCATTGGACGGTGTGTCGCGCGAAAGAATTACGTCAATATCTCCAAGGTCAAGGTCACACTTTGAGGTCAAAGGTCAAAAATGGCCATAAATGAGCTTGTCCGGGCCATAACTATGTCGTTCATCAAGGGATTTTGAAATCATTTGGCACATATGTTCACCATCATTGGACGGTGTGTCGCGCGAAAGAATTACGTCAATATCTCCAAGGTCAAGGTCACACTTTGAGGTCAAAGGTCAAAAATGGCCATAAATGAGCTTGTCCGGGCCATAACTATGTCGTTCATCAAGGGATTTTGAAATCATTTGGCACATATGTTCACCATCATTGGACGGTGTGTCGCGCGAAAGAATTACGTCAATATCTCCAAGGTCAAGGTCACACTTTGAGGTCAAAGGTCAAAAATGGCCATAAATGAGCTTGTCCGGGCCATAACTATGTCGTTCATCAAGGGATTTTGAAATCATTTGGCACATATGTTCACCATCATTGGACGGTGTGTCGCGCGAAAGAATTACGTCAATATCTCCAAGGTCAAGGTCACACTTTGAGGTCAAAGGTCAAAAATGGCCATAAATGAGCTTGTCCGGGCCATAACTATGTCGTTCATCAAGGGATTTTGAAATCATTTGGCACATATGTTCACCATCATTGGACAGTGTGTCGCGCGAAAGAATTACGTCAATATCTCCAAGGTCAAGGTCACACTTTGAGGTCAAAGGTCAAAAATGGCCATAGATGAGCTTGTCCGGGCCATAGCTATGTTGTTCATTGTGAGACTTTGAAATCAATTGGCACATTTGTTTGCAATCATGCGAAGGTGTGTTGCGCGAAAGAATTACGTCTATATCTCCAAGGTCAAGGTCACACTTTGAGGTCAAAAATGGCCATAAATGAGCTTGTCCGGGCCATAACTATGTGGTTCATCAAGGGATTTTAAAATCATTTGGCACATTTGTTCACCATCATTGGACAGTGTGTTGCGCGAAAGAATTACGTCAATATCTCCAAGGTCAAGGTCACACTTTGATGTCAAAGGTTAAAAATGTCCATAAATGAGCTTGTCCGGGCCATAGCTATGTTGTTCATTGTGAGGCTTTGAAATCAATTGGCACATTTGTTCACCATCATTGGACGGTGTGTCGCGCGAAAGAATTACGTCAATATCTCAAAGGTCAAGGTCACACATGAGTTCAAAGGTAAAAAATAGCCATAGTTGAGCTTGTCCAGGCCATTACTATGTCGTTCATTGTGGGATTTTGAAATCAATTGGCACATTTGTTAACCATTATTGGACGGTGTGTTGCGCGATAAAATTACGTCGATATCTCCAAGGTCAAGGTCACACTTTGAGTTCAAAGGTCAAAAATGGCCATAAATAAGCTTGTCTGGGCCATAACTATAGCATTCATTGTGACATTTTAATATTACTCTCCACATTAATTTTGTTCACAGGCATTGGATGGCGTATCATGCCAAAGTTTTCAAGATTTCAAAGGTCAAAATGGCCATTAATGATAATGGCATAATAATTCTTAAATATTGCCATAAATAAGCTTCTCTTGTTTTGTGAGACAGCATGCAAAATATTCTGTGTCAATGCAGCATGTGGGGTATACGTCACGTCAGTGACAAAGCTCTAGTTTAAGAATGTTTGTATGTCATTATTTGGACGATTATTCAGCAATTCCTGTATTTCATTTATTTCTGTTTTGTCTATATTATAGACAAAATCGTTTTGTTTATTAGGATTCCATTTAGGGGTCGGGGTATTTTTTTTTTTATGTTTGTTTCTAGAATCGGGATTAGGGTTACATCAAAGGGTCAATTGACTGTGATAGCTAACAGGCTATGACCATCTGATAATAGTCCGTCACGTCAATTATCTTGAACTCGTTTACTTTATTAAGTACATTGATGGACAATAGGGCATAATCAATCACCGAGGTATTTCTAAAAGTATGTTTCCCAATATTTGAGTCCGTTCCAAGACGACCATTCATAATAACTAAGTTATTAAACTTGAATATTTCTAGTTGTTTAGTTACACACATTCATCGTGCCTGCATCAATTTGAAAGTGTTGAGATAATAAGTTATCGAGGTCGGTGTAGTCGGGTAAATTTGATGTGTAGCCATTATCGTCGCCAGTTAAACGAATATTATCGAATTGAGTGCACGTATTAATGATTTCATTTTCTAGTAGAAAGAGCTCATCATCATTGTGGAATCTTGATTGTTCTGGGGGTATATACACATTACCTATAATGACATTTTCTTGCCCATTACTAATTTTCAGCCAAAAAAATGTACTCGCATTTAGATTTTAGATTTGGGACAGTTAGCTTAATCATAATTTCATATTTTATAAAATATCCCAAGCCGCCTGATGTTCGCTTATAATGTTCAAGTCATGCTTAGATGAAAATGTATTATTAGGAATGTCAATTATGTCAAATTTATCATGTTTTGTTTCTTGGGTGCACAATATATCATAATTTGTAATTAATTTTTGGAATTCTGGATAATCTCTGTCAGTGATTACTTAGTGTTTATGCGTCTGTATGTACTCAAATATATTGTAATAAGACACAAACGATTTGTTGAACGAATTTAAATTATTATTTATTGTCTTTTACTCACGGACATCTGCAGCATTTATCTAGACTACTTTCAACCACAGAAACAAGATATAAATGTATGAAATGTAAAGGTTGAATAATCGGTTATCTTGGTTCATTTAACGCTAAACTGTCAAAAATTCAAAGGTAACCGAATCCTTTTTTGTTAAATCTTAGCGAATAAATTTCGTTGGGACTGTTTTAAGATCTTTTAACGGTCTGATACTCAATATCAGACAAAAAAAAAACAGTTTTGTTTTGTTGCTACTGGATACGAATCTAAGTAGATGTTTGGTTTCCAATTAAAGCCTAAGTTTGACTGCGATGCTGCAGGCAGCTGTCTCTATTTGCTTAAGTGTAACTACAGTTACTGTCTCGAGATAACTAAAAATGACGTGCAAAATAAGACATTGTACTTTATATTAATATATGTTCGTTGATAAATAAAATCTGGCAATTTCGTTTGATCTTTTATTCGTGGGTGTTCTTATAATAAAGTATGATATATGACTTCGGAGCAAAACGTTCGTTTGACTTCGATTTCGTGGTTGAGAGAAATATATCCGTAAATAAGATGAATTTTGTTTTAGCTTTTTTTGCAAACAATAACCATATGCATACATACACATGAGCAAAAAAATGGTTGGATCTACAAACGTGTTTTACTTTTACAAGTGTTAATATATTGGTCTAGAAAAAAACAAGTAACTACATATTTAAGAGTAGAAAACATTATAAGTAGCAAAACAATTGTCACACAAATACCATATGTCATTTTACGGAGTCGTATACATGTACATCGTTAGTGTATTAAAATTAAGAAACTTTGTGCATTTACCTATGGATATTTATAGGCAAAATAACTCCTGCATATCAGAGAAAACCATCTTATATTATTTCATAAATAATCGAATTGACTGAACTGTTCTCAAACCGATTAAGAACGCATTCAGAAAGTGTTAAAACTACAGCACAAATATCAGTACATAAATGTCTTGTGTGTGTGTGATGTATAATCGAATACAATAATATGAAATGTGAAAAAAATATATGTTCAAATCCGAAAAGCGTACTGCATTACACTATTGCAACATATTTTGCAACATATTACAATAAATTGGAATACTGGAATACATTGCGGAAGACCTTAATGATATCCAGAGAGGAAGACAACCCGTGAAAGAGCAGACTAAACATTATATTTCCGATAACCCCCCTTGCCAAATTCCAACGTTTCAATTATTAAACAAGTTTTTGAGACATAATTATCAATACCTCGAGCATATTTGATTTATTTTTGAATTTGAAAAGTTAAACATGACGCCATTACTTGACTTATTGATATATATTTGAGTTATATAATGCCTTCTGAATACATACAAAGACCCATAACATGCCATATATCTGCAATATTATTATTTATTCATAGTTTATATAGCGTATACTTATTTCTGAGATCCGCTAAGAAAACATGATTTTCATTCTTCAATGTTCATGTCTAAATCCGTATAACGGCTCGGCTTTTACCAGTTTAATAGCGCACTTAATACTAAAAACATTATAAATGATGTCGATGAAAACGTTTCAGTTAAAAACAATAATATGTGCAACCATGAACGCTTGATACCAGATACAATTGTCGTTGTTAATGAAAAAACATTGTCTGCAAAAGGAAATTGTAGCTGGACAATGTCGCTCTATGTTCGCACAGTTGGATAACATTTTAAACAGTTATTACCTGTTTTGTGATTGATGTTATGATCATAATCTAGATAAGCTGAAATTAAAAAATCGAAGTAAAGCAAATTTTAAGTTTAATAATAGTAATTATTATTATTATAAGTAGTATTATTAAGTTAAATAATAATAATATTTATTATAATTATTATTTTTACTATTATTTTGGCTATTTTTTTCTAAAAAAATGACACTCGTTACCAATGCAATATGTAAGCGTTTGACATGATTCATATAAACGGGTGGACATTTTGTATTTCGAAATCTTTTAGGGCAGGTTTTTACTCATCCTGAATGCTATTAAACCCTGTTGAAATCGACAAAGTAAAATGTCAATGACTACATGGTGATACTTTAACAAAGTTAAATGATCTGAATTTTAACCCACATTTTGGGGTGTTCCCCGATGACAATCGGTATCAAATACTCGAGCAAATGTACGAGCGTGCTTATTCAAGCAGACTTTTTTAGGTAAACATGATTAAAACGTTTGGAAATCTGTTGTAGACTGGCCAAGAATTGCTGGTATAAGGAATGGCATTTGAATGTTTAACAGAAGAACTTAAGCTAAGTCTGAGATCCCTCAGCAAACGTACGTTTCCCGAAGCATACTTAAAGTAGCACTTACTGTCTGTCTGTCTGTCTGTCTGTCTGTCTGTTTGTCTGTCAGCCGGCCTGTCTGTCTGCATGTCTGTTTGCATGTCTGCTTGCATGTCTGCTTGCATGTCTGTCTGTCTGTCTGTCTGTCTGTCTGTCTGTCTGCCTGCCTTCCTGCCTGCCGGCCTGACTGGCTGCCTGCCGGCCTGACTGGCTGCCTGTCTGTCTGTCTGTCTGTCTGTCTATCTGTCTGTCTGTATGTCGGTCCGTCGGTCGGTCCGTTCGTCCGTCGGTCGGTCCGTTCGTCCGTTTGTCCGTCCGTCCGTCCGTCCATCCGTCCGTCTGTCTGTCTGTCTGTCTGTCTGTCTGTCTGTATGTCTGTCTTTCTGTCTGTCTGTCTGTCTGTCTGTCTGTCTGTCTGTCTGTCTGTCGGTCGATCCGTACGTCCGTACGTCCGTCTGTCTGTCTGTCTGTATGTATGTTTGCCTGTATGTTTGCCTGTTTGCCTGCCTCTCTGCCGGTCTGCTTGGATGTCTGTATGTCTGTATTCCTGTCTGTCTGTCTGTGTCTCTGCCTGTCAGAATGCATATTAGAATGTATGTCAAAATGTCTGTCAAAATGTCTGTCAGAATGTCTGTCAGAATGTCTGTCAGAATGTCTGTCAGAATGTATGTCAGAATGTATGTCTGTATGTATGTCTGATGTCAGTGTGTATGTTCAACTTAGTTTATTGTACACATTTACACATGAATTAAAATTGTAAGCTTTTTAGACAAGTCATATTCATGTGACATTTTAACATGTATATATGATATAAATGATATAGTATAATTACAACATAATGTAGCCTTAACCAACTGTTGAATGAGGCACTGATCGATAAGTATGAAAACCATGTAGAAAATATCCGACAACAGCGATAGTGTCATGTTCTTTCGCCATATTTAAAAGAAGCATTACAGGGCTCTTGTTACAACAATACGCTAAGCCTTATTTAAGACATTGCAACTAGTCTTTATCACATTTTATAACTCGGGATTCGAAAAATCTGAACTCAACACATTAAGGTGTACATATTTTCCATAAGACACCTATCGACGCTATCTCATCAAATTTTACATCCTGGGAAGAACAACATGTTATTTGCCCACCTTCAGTATACCAACTTATGATCATAGGACAGTCGACAGTGTGGGATCCGACACATAACGGATTTCAAGATTATTCTATCTGCAGAATACGACGAAGAAAGGTTATCAGTATTAGCGTAAGATCACTCAAGGGACTACTTGACAGTTAAACAAATTGCTGAATAAGGCTGTTTATGATTAGGTATCTATTGAAGAACACTTCAACGTGCTGATTTCTAGTTAATGTAGTAATGCCGAGTTGTTCATGTCCAAGCTTGACACTGAGAGCTATTGAATATAGATAAACTATGAATAAGCAAACATCACATGGGTAATTGAAAATCATAAATTGTCATATTTGGAAACACCTGAAAGATTAATTTTATAATGTTTCGCCCATATTTGACGTTGAACAATTGAACAATTTGACATTATTTTAGATAGTGAACACATAAGAGAGAGAGAGAGAGGTTTTCATAAAATCATATAGGGTTATAATGAATTAATATTTTGTAAACGTTATATCAATGCCAATTGCAAATAATTAAAGGATGGATTTGTTTTCACAATTGTGTATGATGCTGCACGCTCAACCTGTTTGTTTCTCCAAAGACAGTTACAATAAAGTGTATCCGAAATTCAAGCAAAAACGAAATTCAGTAAATGTTTTATTGAAAATTATAAGTCTTATAATGAAATTAATTAGCTTTGATGCAATACTGGAACTTGTCACTATACGATACAACATACAAAATAGTACACTGAGGTGACATATGTAAAGATGTTTTTCAATTATGTTGATATGTGAGTGTATATGTATCATATCATTAGACGCCTAGTGCATGGTCACTAAATACTGTATCAATATGTGTCCAGTATTTCTGGTAAAGCTATATAAACAAGTGTATAATTGTGTATACCTTAATATGGAAAAGAACACTATAATTCCGCTTTGATAGTGTAATGTACGTTTTTCTGTCCGTCACGCGATACAATGACCCCAAAATCATATATTAAAGATCTAAAAACAGTCCCAACGAAATGTATTTGTTAAGATTAAACAAAGAATGATTTGTTTACCTTTGTATTGCAGATAGTTTAAGCGTTTGGAAACAGGCCCAATGAAATATATTTAGTGAGATTAAACATGAAAACGGATTTGTCTACCTTTAAATTTCAAACATTTATAACTTTTTTTCTGTGGTTGAAAGTAGTCTAGATGTCCTTGAATAAAAGACAATAAATAATATGTTTAATTCGTTCAACAAATCGTGTATGTCTTTTTACAATATATGTGAGTACAAACAGACGCATATATACACTAAGTAAACACTGACGGAGATTTCATCACATTCTAGTGCATCCCTATATAAAACAAACAGTTATTCAGATAACGTATACCGCACGATAGATAAGGTTCGCAATTAGAACATATGCACTTGCTGGGGCCAAACAATAAAAACAAGAGTTTTTATTTTAAAAAATAAATTGGAAATTGATTAATATTAAATATTTCTTGATGCTGAAATTTTAAAAATTATCAGTGAAAGTATTCCGGGTATCAAGTTTTACTAACCTTACTTTGTTTGTTTTGAATGTGAATGTATGTTTGTTTAGGATAAAACAAAATATAAAAAAAAGGAATTGAACTCAAATACAAGTAAATGTCAATGCTACCTCTAAAACTTATTATAAATAATTATCAATTGGAAAACGTAGCATTTAAATTTCCGTTAATGCCTTACCTCCTAAATCCACACACATTTCGCCTCCTAAGTCATAATGAGCCAATGTGACTTTTAGAAAATGTATCGAAGGTGCTGATTATAATCACAAAGAATTGGATTTTTTTTTAAATCCAGAGTATTTTCAATCTCAGTGTGTGTTTCATGCCAAAGTTTCAATTCAGTTACGTTGGCATTTCGGAATTCAAAGAGTTAAAAACACGTTTATACCTATCATTAATCTTGTTCACATCACTCTTCTTTCGTACATCTTATTCGGTTTCCCTAAACTGAGAAAACTTATTTACGGTATTAGCTAATAAGCACACACATTTCCCCTAAAAAGTGCTTACTTTAAAAGTACCATGTGGTATGGAATTCGTTAAATATTACATAATTTATATACAAATGCATGCCTTTGGTTATAGGGAGCAAAATGCAAACATAAATGTATTTGAATTAAAATTAAATATACAATATATTAATGCATGTATTAACGATTGTTGAAAGTTCACTATTTTCTATTCACAACCTTGAATCATAAACGTGCACCATTCGTTAATTACCGACTTGACAGTGTAAAAGAATGTTCATAGTAAATCAAAGGCCGCCATGCTACTCTTGGCTTTCGAAGAATCTTACTATCTTCTTTTTGAAATCAAACACTCACCTGTAACATTTTAGACTTAAAAAAAACATCAACAGGATAAATTAGAACTTTGCGTCGACAGAAAAAGATCAACAAACTTTTGCGGTGTTCTAGGACAAGAACCAAACTTTTCTTTAAACAATATTTAACTTAATGTCGATAAATTACAAGTATGCCACGGCATGAATTGCAGACACACGTAACGGTTGAGAAAGAAAGCAAGCACGATGGTAAGTTTTATTTAATTTTTCCCTCGTTGGATGTTTGGATTATATATGCTTATAAAATATGTCGATCATCCATGTTGTTTGGAATCACTTGCAATTTATTACACATTTTAGATATACCTTCTTGCACTTTACTGCATTTCCGGACTGCTAACCCCTGCAGCGTGTACCACAACGTCGGGTCAGTATCATAATTACAATTTTGTTAGCAAAGATAGATAAGGTCTTATACATTTTCCAGAAAACGCTTTTTTTGTATTTTCAGTTGCAATTTAATATTTATAAAAGACAAGTTGCACACCTGTTTATTCTCACGATCCGTTCTCGGTGAATATAAATAGTGAGGGTGTTATGTGAATTGTTTCAGCCCATGTCCAATAATTCAATACAACAATTTAATATGAAAATATCGTTTCTAGAGGACATCTCATCGACCAAAATACAAAGAACCTCTGTGAAATCAGACTATTAAATACTACTCTGTGAATACAAAAAGTATTGTTCCGATACACATCATGGCGAGTGATGCCTCTGGACTTAGTCGAAATATGACATAACGTTTCATACCAAGCGTGTGGTTGAGTACACATTATATTCGCACCAAGCGATATCAAAATAAATATGTTTAATTTACTTTTTTTTACAAACAAAATAGTATTCAGTAAAATATACTTTATGTTCAATCATACGAACTTATACAATATTATCATGAATTACATTATTTTCTATGGACACGGACATTTCCAATGCGTGGAATCACGTGGTCAGATGTGAGAAAAAAAATGGCCGCCGATGCCTCGATTCGATGGAGAAATCGAGTCTTCCAACGGGTACATCTACCGTATTACTTACCAGTTTTTAATCGGGTGACGCCTATCGGAGGGTCAGCCGGAAGCGATTTCAGCTAGTATCAACCGTTTTCCTCTGGTTGGTCTGAGTGTGGAGATTACTCATGCAATATTTCGCGATTTCTTAAACCGTCACACTAGTTTTCACACTAATTAGCACTGTTGAAGTACCTGTTGTTCATGTGGACGCATTTTGGTTGACACACATGGATAAATCGATTGCTCATGGCGTTAATCTCAAGATAAAGTTGAGTTTCGATTGGTTTTGACGATTGGTATTGAGCACGCACATGACCCTTATACACGGACAACTTTGAACAACCTGATATTGAGCACGCACATGTCAAGGAATACCGTTTTCTCCGCCCAATAAGTCTAAAACATTCTCGCGTTTCATTTTCTGGTACATGTCGCGATACATATCTAATGTAAAGGCACTGTAAATGTTAGTTTCGTATACGAAATTGGATCTGGATCATCAACATTTTATTTTCAATAGGAATTGTATTGCTAGCCTGTTTCGTTGTAGCTGCTTTTTGTTATGGCTTGCGAGTATTTGAAAATGTTGTTTTTCCTCCAGATAGTTTAAGTAAAAAAAAAAATATTGCTGTTTTTTGCTTGAAAACATCGCTTTAGGATATTGTCATTCAAGTTTACCATTTCAATTCACAAGGTCACATTTGTAACCGACAAAGTAATTACTCTTTTATGTCCTTTTAATTAGTCTGGAAAATTATCCTATTGGTTGGGGTGAGTTCTTGGTAAGTCCTTAGTGATTTATGGAGCATCACGTTACAATTTCTTTAGCTATTTAATACGGTTTAAAATAAGCACGCATCCTGAAGGTACATTAGATGCACAATCCTTACAATCATGTAATATACATAATTGATACATGTATACAAATACCTTATACTTATATACTTCATTAAAAACATCTCTTTTTATATCATATCAATATAGGTAAAATATACCTTTGTGTGACGTGGCACCTTAACTATATGACACATAATATTATATACACAATTACTTCAGGAAATGCATGTAAATTCACTCTAAGTACACAAGTACTGGTTAATTTAAGTTATACTTTCACTTAACTTTCAGTTGCAAATTCAATTCACAATACACAATCAATCAAATCTTTTATCTTCAATATACCTCATCAATTATATCAACCCAACTTCTCTTTATTCAAAGCAGTATTCTATTCAATTACTTATCCCTTCAATCTATTGTTCATTTAACTGTATCAAAACCAATTATCAGTTTCATCAATTTCAATATTTCAATATACCAGATTCATTTTAGGTAATAATTCAATAAATGTTGTTCACTCTATTGCACACTTCAGCAAGTCAATTGCATTTATCAGACTTATGAAAACATATTATACAAGTATTTATTTTGTTTCAAAATATGATATTATATAAGTATACAAAAACAATGTTTTTCGTATTTTTATAATGAACATCTATGACGTATAACGGTACACCAATTTAAGCTCAAATTTAATTTTATCACAAAATTTACTAAGTATCTTAATATCAATTATATTTCAAAATACAAACGCGTGAACACATAATATCTTCAAATGCAAAATAATGATTTAATTTGCTTACTTCAAAAATTTCATTTTACCAACTGCTTTATGAAGTAACAAAGTAATACCAATGAACGGCTTTATAAAGAAATGTATTTTACTCTAACCAATCAAATGCTATCGTTAATAGTAAATAACATTTAGTTTAAATAATCAAGATCTGCTTTACAAAAATCTATTTGAAACAAAAAACTGGCTTGCTTTACCAAACAAATAATCTATCAACTTTAAATACTAAAGAACTATTAATAAAAGAAATTTATCTTTAATTAAATACCCTTAGATATATCAAGTCATTGATTAGATATACAACCCAGTAAATGATCTATTATGTTACATTTATTGTAACAGACTTATTATTTTATTGACCTCCAATAGCCTTTAACAGAGTCAGCTCACTGCTGCTTTTTACTATATCTATCTTCAGAAAACTATGTAACTAAGCAACCATGTCACATAACTGTCAAGTTGTCAGGTATGTCAAAACATCAGCAAATTAAAATGGGAATAACCTCAGGTAAATTTAAATATGACAGGTAAAAATGATTACATGACCAAACCAGTATAGCTATAAACACAACACACCTAAACGCTATAAACAGGTTTCTGGACCTTGCTAGATATATTCAGCACAAGGTGAAAGAAAACTCTGACCATTGAAAGATCAACTCAATATCAAAACAACAAGATTTGGTCAATTTATATATGGGGACACTTTAATAACCTGAGGTCAATATTGAGTACACTTGTCTCACAAAGTGGAAATTAAATTAACAGAATTTACATTACCCCTAAAATGCCTCAAAATGGCAGTTTCAAATAAATATAGACACATTTGTTAGACTGTTGAGAGATACTGATTAGAAATTAAGATCAGGATATGAAGACAAATAGATTGAGAAAAAAGACTGAGATATTAACTGTGCAAAGTGAAATATCTTACTCACTGACAATTAGTCATACTTATGACATTGTATACAAAACTGCAGTTTTGCTAAATGCACACAAATCTATTGTACAAGCTATAATATGGAAAAGTGTTGAACATGCAACACATAATTAATGACCTAAGGCTTAACTGCACATTTTGTATAGAAAATATATTTTTACTCACACTCAGACTTTACTGTAAAACTGTATAAACCTGTAAAATGTCTAACTGTGCCACTATCACACAACCAAATTTCTCAAAATGTTTCTGTAATGTCTATTTAGATCCTTGTTTAAGGTTCTAAAATAACTATATACACTATATCCAATGTATCCAACAGTTCTAATCACAAATTTACTGTACGGCACACTATTAAATGGATTGCTGTTTTTTGCCTGAAGAAATCCCTTCAGCATATTGTCATTTAAGTTTCACATTTCAATTCACAAGGTAACTAGTTTACAACAACAATCATCAGCTTTGATCCTGTAACCTCATTACAGTGGCAATATAAAGTTAGGCCAGCGTGGCCGCAGGTAAGTTTTGCTGTAGTACTTGGCCTAAAAAGCTATTTAAGTATGAATTAGTACTGAAAAAAAGCCATATCAGACATAGAATAACGTATAATACGTATCAAATATGTTTTGGACACGACATTTATAATCAAAATAGCAAGATGGTTTAATATGGATTTGGAAGCTAGTTACATGATAAGAGCTTATTGATATTTGTTGTTGGGAACTAGTAACCTTGTGAATTGAAATGTGTCTGAGTTGGTGCCTGTAGCTTTAGGGTTCGCTTCGAGGTTATATGTACAGTCTGTCATCAATCCTGCCCATTTAAAACGAGATCTGAAAAGAGACCAATCATTCCAATAAAAATATTCTTGATAATTCTTACCTGGGACGAAAAATGCTACTTATCTGCATCATCAAATGTGTTAAGTATATTCACACGAAAAAAATATACTTTTTTTACAAAATACTTGATGACTTGATCTCTGAAAGCTTAATACACAGAACACAATCAGTAGGAAATAAAATGCATTTTCAAGTTGTTTAAATAAATTCCCAATGCCAAATCATATTCATACGTCATTTTCTGGTCACAAACTATATAGTAATCGGGTAAAATGTAAGCCTGTCTTTGAGTGTTATTGTCCCTTTAGCATGAAAAATTGTTTTAAAAACAATTAAACATGCATTTAAATGACAATATCCTGAAGGGATTTCTTTAAGCAAAAAACAGCAATCCAAAAAAATATTAATTGAACTGTCTGGAGGAAAAACAGCAATATCAAATACTCGCAAGCCATAACAAAAAACAGCTACACCGAAACAGGCTAGCAATAACATTCATATAAAAAAATAAAATGTTGATAATCCAGATAGCCAATTTCGTGTACGAAACTAATATTTACAGTGCCTTTACATTAAATATGTATCGCGACATGTACCAGAACATGCCAATGCGAGGTTGTTTTAGACTTATTTGGCGGAGAACACGGTATTCCTTGACATGTGCGTGCTCAATATCAGGTTGTCCGTGTATGAGGGCCATGTACGTCCTCAATACCAATCGTCAACACCAATCGAAACTTAACTTTACCTTAAGAATAACGCCATGAGCAATCGATTTATCCATTTTTTGTCAACCAAAATGCGTCCACATGAACAACTGGTACTTCAACAGTGCTAATTAGTGTGAAAACAGTGATATTATTGTTTGTCCGTGTTCCATATCAATTGACGGTTTAGGAAAGCGCCAAATATTGCATGAGTTATCTCCACACTAAGACCAACCAGAAAACAAACGGTTTATACTCGCTGAAACCGCTTCCGACTGGACCTATCATAGGCGTCATCCGATTAAAAACAAGTAAGTAAAACGTTAGATGTACCTGTATGAAGACTCGATTTCTCCATCGAATCGAGGCATCGGCGGCCATTTTTTCTCAAACCTGACCACGTGATTCCCCACATTGATTTCCGTAGGCCAAACGAAATATGGCTTCGTTTGAACCCTTATACAAAATGTAATGTTTGTATTTATTTTCAGTGTATTTAACCGGTGGGGTATATCCATTTGAAGGAACGGTGCACGTATTTCACGATGGCAACTACGGAACAATCTGTGATGACGAATTTGATACAAACGAGGCGAATGTCATCTGTAGGATGTTAGGTTATCGGAGGTATCGTTTAAATATGTCACGCTGGAAGCCAGTTTGTCACAATTTAATTCTAGTACAAGTGTAGAAGTAATAATGTTTATGTGTTAATGATGTCACGATTCATGTTTATTTTATATGTTATGTATATGTATATGTAATTATTTATTATAAATATATTTGAGTTAGTAAGAGCATATCTTGGTATATCTTATTGGTTGAGAAGGGGCGAAGCAAGCACGGCGATCCGAGCCTGTTCTAAGCCAATAATTGTGTCAATAAGATTTAACCTCATATATTAATTTTGTCTACAGCTTAGAAGAAGGCAGTGTTCAAAACACCAACTCAAAAGCCGGAAATCAGCTCTCTATGACACTTAATGATGGCTATTAGGCCATTTTAAATGATCAAAATGGAGGTTATATTATAACAAATATATACAATATATTTTCATCCAATAAAATAGCTTTGACCTATTAAGTTAATTTCTTATACATTCAACACATGGTCAATTTGCACTCTATTTCTTGCTTTGTATTTATTATTTTGAACCTTGCCGTTTAATTGAGTTCCAAGCTGTAATGCAATGAATGCTATCAGATTAATACAGTAGTTGGACAATATTGAACTAAATTGCTTTGATCAAACTAGAACTAAAATAAAACTGCAATACTGGTCGAAATACAATGTTTTAATTGTTAGTACGCCTGACCCT
This sequence comes from Dreissena rostriformis, assembly GCA_007657795.1. Classification (NCBI taxonomy): domain Eukaryota; kingdom Metazoa; phylum Mollusca; class Bivalvia; order Myida; family Dreissenidae; genus Dreissena; species Dreissena rostriformis. The sequence continues at coordinate 72,567 of VMBQ01001170.1, read as the reverse complement.
GGCCTTATAAAATACAATGTATACCCAGTCAGCAATACGTATCTACACTAAGAACAAAACCTATGAGGGATGACTGAGAAATACTTAATGTTTTGTTATGAAAAGCAGACCTTTTATATAACAGTAACAAAATTGACACGAATAGAAAGCTAAAATGTTCGCAGCATTTCTATATATCACTCGTTATAACAGTCCTCATCGCACATACAACGATCAGTACTTTTGAACATAAACCCAACACCGCTGACCCGATTAACGGCTACTGCGATGAACGACGTCGACGACGTCAAGTGAAATGTCATTCGTCAAAAATGTTCAAATAACACTTCGTCGCAATCGATGTACCGTTTGAGTCGGTGAGTACATTGTCGACAAATATCCGCAAATCAATCAGCGACGAATGATGTTGTTCATTTAAAAAAAAAACTGAAACTGCGCCCATTGAGTTGCAGCTTTATATATTTTCCACAGTGGCGAGGCATTCAATACTGCGCATTTCGGCGCAGGCACTGGGAATATTTCCATGGATGATGTTCATTGCACAGGAGGAGAAAGCGACATTGGTTTATGCCCATTTAATGGATGGGGCGTCCACAACTGTGGCCATTCTGAAGACGCTGGGGTGAGATGCGGTAAGTGAATGTGGACGCTTTGTTACGAGAAAACATTTTGTAAAAATGAAAGAAACGGAAAAGAAATATTCAAATCTATTTAAACCGCGACGAGCTCCTGTTTTAACACTAGCTCAGACATTATTAACATTAGACAACATCAGGAATATCAAGACACATTGCTTTATAATTAGAAAAATGTTATAATTGTATTACGGATTGGTATGCAGCTCAAAACTTACAAGAATCAATCAAGCTGATTGAAGACATTTTGTATCACATCACACCATACTCAAAACAAGGTTTGATGTTGAAATTGTATGTCCTCCATGCGTTGGGAATACAACGATATATGTGAATTGCGATCCGGTACCATACCAAACACTTTGTATATTAAATAACTAAGTCGACATTCAACATTTACCCAGTGATCACAGGTCAAACAGTCAGCATGCGGGACAGTCAGTTTTCAAACCTTGTTTAGTTAAGATATTGAGAAAAGCTGTTATAAACGTAGTTTACTTAAATCGGTAACTCCAGAAGGGCAAACCATGCTATCGCGTGTAAAGGAATTATACGATTAATTATGAACAAACTGAAATTGTTAGTTTGAGACCTATTTAAATGCATGTTTTGGTATTTTGTTAGGGATAATGTCGATATAAACGAGTTTATCCAAGTTAATTTGCGTTACAAAGTATCTGTTCACTTATTTTATATTTAATATACAAAATTGTATTTCTGATTTATTTGTTCTTTAAGATTAAAAGATAAGTCTTTGTTTTTGTTTGTTTTTAATAATATTAAGCTAATGTTGCAATTAGTAAACAACTTTAGACCCTGTGAATTATTTTAACAGTCCGCGTTTATTCCGCCTTGATACATACGCATTAACGTGCGTCCAAAGTATATAAAAAGCAGATAATTTAAGTTAATTGGCAATTTTTTATAAGCTATGGGTTCATCTTGAGTTTTTTTTATTGCTCGTTGCGTGTTTTACTAGACATGAATGCATGGTTGCATCAACTTAATTTATTTAAAATAGCACATTTATGAAAGTTAAAATAATTACTAAAATAAGTCACGAATACGTTTGAATGTACCGTATGTTACAGTTATTATTGATTTGCGTTGAATGGATAAAACATAAGCAATTTTTCTCACCTGTATAATACAGTATGGGGTAAAAGACGTCACATTACCTAGCATCATGGTAATCTTGAATTGTATTTGGGACATGACATTCAAATATAAATGCCAACGTCAATCGTTTTCGCGACATGTTTTGTTTCATATCGTATGTTATAGGTGTTACCAGTGTAAGATTGATCGGGGGCAGGGGAAATTACGAAGGAACGGTGGACATTTTTGATTCCTCTCAACGACTGTGGGGGACTGTCTGCGACAAACACTTGACCGATTCCGATGCCACTGTCGCGTGTCGTATGTTTGGCTTTCAATCCGGGTAAATGTGCTTGTGGAGCATTGCTGCTACCTGCACTATACTTGCTACTCAGTATATACTTAATATCTTAAATTGTATATGTATATACATTATTATTATTAACATTATATTATATTAGTAGGCTGGAACAATTTACATTATAGTAAGTATTATATTTTAATTATACTCATTCTAATGTAATTGTTTATGCCTTATAATATACTTGTATTATAATTATAACAATGTTATGATATTATTATTGTAACAGCGTAGCAGTGTTTGGGTCCAAGTATGGAGAACTCACATATGGCGTCATCTGGACAGATAATCTCGGTTGCCGGGGAAACGAAACCGATATAACACAATGCAGGAATGCGTTGTTAACTTGGAATCAGAGAACATCGTGCAACCATTCTAGCGATGCCGGCGTTATATGTGGTACAAATCGTTTTGTATTATCTGCTATTGAAAAAATCGAATTCAGTATATTTTTATAGTCTGTCTTTTTTATAAATATTTGTATTGTGTTTAATACACACGCATACCACAATTCTCCTAAATCAACACAGACTCATGGTGTTTATAAATTGATTTCTGAAAGAGCTATGGTTTATTTAGTTATTTGCATACACATGTAATATATATTTTAAATACAAATATGCATACTCAATTTGACAAAATAGGCTTAACACTTAGACTGCAGAGTATAATTTGACAGAATTATGAAAAAAAACTCGAGGGGGATGCTTTAGACCTTAACTGTCAGTTGGAAGTGCTGCTGATATGGTGTAAATATTAAATTGTAACCACAATGTACATACATGTCAAAACTATGAACAGTTTAGGGTATTAAAAGGTATTAGTATACAGTACAAGAATGGAAAAATGATATTAGTTTTAATACACAAAGTGTAACATAATAATGACGATAGCGAAAATAAGGCAGTTTACATTGATCAGCATTAATTTGTAATATGTTAAATGTATTAAGAAAGAGATAAACGTTGTAGAGTCTACTCGACTTAAGAAAGTTGCGATAAGACAAGAAACCGTTGCGGGACGGGGATCGTTATTTTATTATATCGTGATTGTGATAATTCTGGTGCACATGTATGTACGTGTTCTTTGTAACGTACATTTGTAGATTACTAAGAGTGTGGAATTGGATCGTGAAACTATTTTTCCCTTAAATACCCACACAAAGTATAATTTACTCTGACTAACACACAATTAGAGCGGGTAATTACGATCTTAAAAAGTAAAGTACATCAAACGTTAATGATTAACACACAATAGCAAAAGTTAAGGAGTAATCGTACCAAAGACCAACTAAAAGATCATCGAAATTTTAGATTTATACGATTGCAAAATAATGATTTTTTTTGGACAGTCGATAGCTCATTCGTGTATTCAAGATAATAATATGTCCATTGTTAAGAAATATTTTTAGCTGATTGTTTGCGAAATATTTTAAGCAGATTTGCACAAACGACACATATACAAAATGTTTCGTTCGGCAACAAATACCAGTATATGCGTCAGAATCGGCTTAGCGGTAACACAAACTTGGACTTTAACTAGAGTGTAACCCATTTTATGTATGTTACAATTAACAAATGCTAAACATCAATATATTTTTCGTAGTCAATCTATAGTAAACGTTTAGAAAAATAAATGTAGACATTCAAATCGTATGTACCCGCATTTGCGCAATACTCATGCATACAACATTTGTATTATTAACGTTATTTAAAATATTAAAATAGTTTTATTATGGACAACGTAGCTTTTTTATATAAAACCATATGTGACGTCATCATCACAGACCATTTTATATAATTACATTTGTGACGTCATTCTCACAGACCATTTTGTATAATTACATATGTGACGTCATTCTCACAGACCACACCCCCGTGAGACTCGTGGATGGCAGTCTACCTTCTGAAGGTCGGGTCGAGGTGCAGCACAACGGAGTGTGGGGTAGCGTCTGCTCACAGGGGTTCACAAAGAACGATTCTAATGTCATATGTCATATGCTTGGCTTCAACAACAGGTGATTTAAGTCATTGAGTATATGATAGGCTTTAACAGTAGGTAAATGACGCCATCTGACACAATTCTGGGCTTAAACGACATTTTAATTAAGTCATTACTCATATGCTAGGCTGAAACAACAGGTATATGACATCATTGGACATAATTCTGGGCTTCAACAAACGGTGAATGAAGTCATATGCTGGGCTTTTCAAATAGGCAAATGACATCATTTGACATATGTCTCTGTTTCTACAACAGGTGAATAAAGCCTTTTGTTATATAATGGGCTATAACAATCTTTCTGCATATGTTTGCGCTAAGCTTTACCAAAACATTAAAGACGTCGAATTTCAAATGTGGATTAAATGGTACGTTGCGTCAAATGTTTGAGTTCCACAACAGGTACATGACGTCATAAAGCACTTCAGAGATTTGCGAAAAAGGGAATTACCTCTTTTGAAAACATACTTTATACTTCTAATCTGTAAAACTGGAAGTATCTCATGCTTTATTCCAATACATTTTTGTAGATATGACAGTATGTAACAGTATCCCTTTGTATTCAATCATCATTCCAGATTAACCAAATAACATCCCATCTAAACATGTTGATGAACTAGTATTTCAAATTATTTTGAATACAGCAAACAGGCGTAGTATAATGGAAATTCCAATATATATGACATATCTTTTAACTTTTGTGTTGTTATCAACAAATGCTCATGGTTTAAGTATTCTATGTCCCTGCTAAATTAACTTATTTGTATTTTACAATAACTTGGTATATTCTCTTTTTATTACATAAAGTCAATTAGATAAACCTCGTGTATCGGCGTTCTGAATTGCATTTAATTCAGTGATGACCTATGGTTTTTTGGTTTTAACATTTAAATTTTTTAAATATGCTTGTTTCAGTGCCTTGTCGATAAATCGGAACTTTGGGGGAGGTTCCGGTCCTGTCTGGCTTGGTGGCATTGGTTGCCATGGTCACGAATCTGACGTCAGTTTCTGTAGCAACGTGCAGTGGGATAATAATACGTGTAACCATGACAATGACGTCGCTATTTCATGTGGTAAGACCCTGTTAAAACACAGCATCACATGCGTATTTAATAAAAGCAAGTTTACACGAATTTCAAATTATCTCTAACAAAATATATAATTATTACTAGCTGCATAGGACTATTAACTATCCCTCGAACATGTAGACCTTCACCTTCGTATGTGTTAATATTATGCTCATTTGTTGTTGTTTGTTACTTCTTGACCAGTATCTGATTCGTATATTCTTCAACAAGGATAGTTTCTCTCTCACCGGTGGACAATTGATTGTTTTACCTGTTTTGCTAAAAGCATCGTTGAATAACGTTCTTTAAACAACGCTTAGCTCCAACTGACGTTCGTTTGACGGGCGGAAGCGGCCCCTGGGAGGGCACGATAGAACTGAACGTGGACGCGCAGTGGCGAACCATTTGTGACGCCAACTTCAGTGACGTCAGTGCTGACGTCATCTGTAGAATGCTAGGTTACAATGGAAGGTAATAAAGGGCGGCTAGAAAATATTTACTTATCATGTTGTATTGTTATGAAAAGCTATACTGAATTATCTGGAAATAAGTTGTATTCACTTTAATGGCCCACAAGTAAAACAAATCAAATTTTGAAAGATTGTATACCGTTATACAACTTCTTCATACAATCGATAACAAATATAAATATCCATATAATAAAAATAAATAAATAAATAAATATTATACAAAGAATAAAAAAGTTAAAGTAGTATTAGCAGCAGTAGTAGCAACAGTAGCAGCAGTAACAGTAGTAGCAGCACTAGAAGCAGTAGCAGCAGTAGCTGCAGTAGCAGAAGTAGGATAAATTTTTAATGACTATCTACTTTTGCTTTTTCTATTTGTCTTAAATGAAATGATTGTTTTTTCCTAGAAACGCACCACATCATATTTTTAACAATGACTATTTCGGTCACGTGTCGTCTCATACCACGTTCATAGACCGGATCACGTGCCTCGGGGACGAGAGTGACGTCAGCCAGTGCGTGTCGGTGTTCCATAACACGTGCCCGTCTGCACATACTGTCGGACTAAGATGCGGTGAGCTTGTCAAATACAATGATCCACAACGGTTCTGAGAACAGTTGTTGTTACTGTTTAACCTAAAAATCGTGCCTTGTTCTTTCACGTCCACAACAGAACAGTTGTTGTTTCTTTTTGATCTTAACATCTTTTCTTTTTATTTCACCGTGTATTTGTAATAAAACCCGCTCTTACTATGACACTGATTCCAGCTTGATTATGGTATTGGCGTTGGTGATGCTGGCAATAGCACAGCTGATGATATTGATAATGCGATAGAAGTGATATTGATGATTGTGTTGTGGCATTTCTGTGTTGTCATACTGGAGGCGAAGAGGTTGACGCATTTGTTAAAACATTCTCTGACGTATATAGGTTTTAGAGGACACACACCAAAGTTTAAAAAAATATGCCAGCGTTTACAAATACTAGCACCTTTATTTTTTAGTTGTCTAGACTCAAACAATCACAACGATGAAATTTCCTTGGGTCAGGATGATGTTTTGGTAATTAAAATCATTTTTACGTATATTTGTTTCAGAGGGCGTTCAAGTGCGCCTGGTGGGCGGTGCTCACAGCACGGAGGGGCGTGTCGAGGTGCTGCACGACGGCCAATGGGGGACAGTGTGTGACGCTGGCTGGGACGATACAGACGCCACTGTGATCTGTCGTATGCTTACCCAGTACCCGTTTGAAAGGTCAGTACAGTGGTAAGGGTCAATCTGTTGTTTGCTTACCCAGTACCAGTTTAAAAGGTAAGTACTAGGATATGGGGCAATCTGTCGTATGCTTACCCAGTACCCGTTTGAAAGGTCAGTACTGCGATGTGGGGCAATCTGTCGCATGCTTACCCAGTACCCGTTTGAAAGGTCGGTACAGTGATACGAGGCTATCTATCGTGTAAACCCTAGTACCCGTTTGAAAGGTCAGTACCGCCATATGGGGCAATATATCATATGCACACCCAGTACCCGTTTGAAAGGTCAGTACCATGATATGGAGTAATCGGTCGTATGCTTACCCAGTACCCGTTTGAAAGGTCAGTACAATGATACGGGGCAATCTGTTATGTACTCCCCAGTACCCGTTTGAAAATTCAGTACTAAGATATGGTGAAATATGTCTAATCATCTCATAGTTAAGAAGACGTGGTTCTGCGTCATTATATAAAGCTATTATGTTAAATGCTTAGTGTTATTTACTGCTAAAGTAAGTTTATGTAAACGTGAATTGTAAAATGTTCAGTGAAGTCGTCGGAAAAGCCGTCGTGGCGTCGTATTTCGGTCGTGGAGAGGGCCCCGTCGCGATGTCGGACGTCAGGTGCTCCCACAACGTCAGTGACGTCAGAGACTGTGCAGTCAACTGGACCGGTGGCGTCAACTGTGATCACTCTCGTGACGCCGGTGTTATTTGTGATTGTAAGAAGTGATTTTATGTGTTATGTGTGATTGTAAGAAGTAGTGGTTTGCTTTCAAATAATCTCTCAACTGAAAATATTTTATATTAAATGTGATGTATATTATTACTTTTCCTTTAACACACATTACAAATTTGTCACTTATACAAGGTACTGTGCCAGATGATTTGAAGGCTGCTAGAGTTGTTCCTCTTTTTAAAAAGGATGATAAAACTGAAGTAGTTTATTACCGGCCTGTGTCTATTTTAAGCATTATTTCACAAGTTTTTGATACAATATGACCAAATTTGTACTTATCTTAAAGAAAAGAATTTATTATATAAATTTCAATCTGGTTTTAGATGTAGTTTTTCCACAGACACCTGCCTTATTCATGTGTCAGACTTCATTAGGTTTCATATGGATAAAGGTCACCTTGTAGGTATGGTTTTAATGAATCTTCAAAAAGCTTTTGACACAGTAGACCATTCAGTACTTCTCATGAAACTAGAAGCCATAGGTCTTAGTCCTGATTTTTTACAATGGTTTAAGTCATACCTTTCTGACAGGCAACAACTTGTTGATGTTTCTGGTTCTTTCTCTTCTAGCGGTAAGGTTACTTGCGGTGTTCCCCAGGGATCCATCTTGGGCCACTTCTGTTCTTAATATATGTGAATGATATGCAGGCAGTGGTTAAAATTAAACTTTTTCTGTATGCTGATGATTCTTCCATTCTTGATGCTGGTAAAACATGTCTTTCATTGAAAAAGAACTGAAAGATGAACTACAGTCTGTCAGTCAATGGTAAAATGACAATAAACTATCTCTTCATTTAGGTAAAACAGAGACAATCCTTTTTGGTTCTTAACCAAGGTTAAAGTCAGGTGCTTCTGTCAATGTTGGTTGTAATGGAACTCATATACAGCCAACTTCTTCAGTCCAATATCTTGGTGCTACACTTGATCAGTCTCTGTCTGGTGATTCCGGGGCTAGTTCTGTTGTTAAAAAGGCCAAATCAAGGTTAAAGTTCTTGTATAGAAAACGTAATTTTATCTCATTCCACACTAAAAAAACTTCTAGTCATGGCTCTAATCCAATGTCAATTCGAGCACGCATGTTGTTTTTTGGTATCATGGTATTACTAAATTTTGGAAAGATAAACTTCAGGTCTTACAAAATAAATTAATAAGGTTTGTCCTCAATCTAGGTCATAGGTTACATAAAGGTAATGAAAATTTCAAGGTTTTGAATTGGTTACCTGTTCAAACGAGAGTGGAACACACTACCCATTGCCATGTTTTCAAAAATAAAAAATTGTTTGGCTCCTGAATATATGAGTGTAAACTTTGTTCCCGTTGACACTCTTCATTCATACAAGACTATGTCAAGTCAAAGTGGGTGCTATAATTTACCCAAAGTCAAAAATGTCGGTGCTAAATCTTTTGCATATAACGCTTGTGTTCTGTGGAACAAACAACCTTCCTCTTTAAGGAATATTACAAGTTTATCTAATGTTAAGTTGTCAGTTAAAACCCATCTTCTTTAAATGTAATCATCCTTTTAGATCTATATAGTTAGTTTAAAATTGATCCACATTTTAATTTGACTACTGTTTTATGCAAATAATTGTCTTTTATAAATCAAATCTGTGATATTCATCTCATGCCTCTCTATGGTATGTCAATACCATCAATATCCAAGAACAACCACGGAAATAAGAGAAAAAGTTCTCTTTTTTGTGTAATCATTGGTATGATTTCAGTGACATGGTTATATTTCTCATACATGTTTTATTGTTTTATTGTTTTATCATGTATGCATATATGATGTATCATGTTGTATTAATTACACTGAAATAAATCTATCTATCTATGCCAATAATTGCTGTTTCGAATATGGGCCTATTAAAATGAAAGATTTTCTTTTTAAACCGTAATGAAAAGCCAGTTAATCATGTTTATGGGAAATTGTAATCGGTTTTTGGAAACGATTAAACATTTTACCAAGATTGCACCACATTAATCCGCTAATTTCGGAGTATTTTAACACTTTTGTGCAATTAATATATAGACCGTGTGATATAAAAAGTGTGCTATTCCCGTTTCACCTTCAACTCAATGTTATTTATGGATTACACAACCTTTTCGTTAATTGGCGATCGCGATAAAACCTTTATTTCTTTATTTCTGCCTATTAAGATGAAGACACAAACTTTTACACTTAGGCCATAATCCAATTTTCTATTCCAGTTAACAGTGCAAAAACATTATTTGGTGGATCAATCAGCAGCGAGGGCACTATTGGGTTTCAGCAAGGATTTAGTCGCTACACATATTGTGATGACAATTTCGACAACAACGACGGTGGCGCCATCTGTCGAGAACTCGGATTCTGGTACGTGTAGGCTATATTCCACTATCTCCTAGACGTATGACCGATTTGAAAGTGTTGATACTAAAAGCGCAAAATAATAAATGTAATAAACGGTTATCAGTGAAAATATAGTATTTCATAACAATAGCCAAAGTGAAAACCTAAAATTGTGTCATAAACCATGGTTTACCTGGTACAAGTCCCGTTAACTCTATATTACCGATGACTTGTTATTATCATGATATTCAATATTTCCTTTTCATGTTTCCACAAAGGAACCCAGTGCCTGTAGTTCATAACAGCAGCCATTTTGGCGCGGGCGCTTCCCCCTCCAAGATCAGACCCGAATGCTCCGGTAGTGAGGGAAATATAGAAATGTGTCGCCTGCAGACTCGATTTCATTCCGAAACATGTGGCGTATATCAGACAGCGGGAGTAGAGTGTAACCCAACCGATATAAGTAAGCTTCATTTCTTTTTTTTGCGTGTTGTCTCCCTTTTCTTCTATGAAATTATTGTGAAACAAGGGCGATCACTGTACATTATTTTAGGTGTTTTTCCCGCGGTTTTTATAACTCTTACAGCTTATCGAAATACTTAGTGTGTTTCCTATATAACATGTTTCAAAATTATTAAAACATATAATATATTAATTTATGACGTCATAAACTAAGGTATCTCTGGTGTCCGGCTTGTTGACGGACCGGGCCCATGGAACGGTCGACTGGAGCTGCGGTCCAACGGTGGGTGGGGAAGCGTCTGCTACGATAGCTGGGAACCTGCGTACGCAAATGTCGTCTGCCAGACTCTTCGATATTCGTATGTTTTTGATGTGGTTGTTTTCTTAATTATATATCATTTCAACGATTAGAAAAAAAGTTGCATTTATTTATTATTTTCCCACCTTCCTGTTGTTCAAAGTTACTTGACAATGTATAAGGGCCAATATTCACAAAACTACCATTAACTTGCACGTAGTTGTCCATTTCGGAGTATGTTTTGTCAATTGTAATTTATACTAACAACCGAGTTTACCAAAGGTTAATAACTAAGCAGCTTCGCATATAACATAAAAATAAGTAATTTGGGAGCAAAATGTAATATAAAATGAACGCAGTAGAGGATTTTTCTATAGTAATTTTCTTGGGATATTTACTAGCTTTGATAATATATGGAGATACTTTTCTAAAACAGGTAACCATTTTCATAAAAATATACATAGGGATTTATTGAACTAATAAACAAATTCCGTCTTACCGCCGTTATTTCTTATTTAACTGCGTTGTGAAATTTAACCCGTCTAGAGCAGACAACGCCAACGTGTCGAGCTACCCGATACCACGTGGTCTGACGTCAATGTTTGCGGGGTCACTAATGTGTAACGACACCGTCCGGAATCTGGGTCAGTGCCTCATGGACTACGACATCTCCAACTGCAGCAAGACGCGAGCGCATGCGGTGGGCATCGACTGTTCCGGTATGCGCGCGCATTTTTCATAACCCCTTCCGTTTTTTTGGGGAGTTTGGGGATTAAGCTTGATGAAAGCGTTGATTTTTTTTCATCGATTCACATGCCGCTTATAACATTTGTTTAACGTGATTCTTTGTTACTTTAGAATAAGCATCACTGTCATAAACAAGTCTACTAGAACTATGATTGTCCGTCAGCGTATTTTAGCTCTTCTACCGGAAGTGAAAAACACAATTTACACTGTTATCATATGTGTTGTCAATTATAACGAAATGTAAATGTTATCCATGACAATATTTCTCTGACCTAAAACATTGCAAAGCTCGCTTAGAAGTGGTCGAACACACGACTGTCCAAACTCAAATCGAACACCGAAGCCGATGCATTTCATACAGATGTTGATAAATGACCAGTCGTTGGTTGTCAGTAAATTGTCTTTTTTTATATTCATATACTAGGTGAGTTTTCGGTGTCCCTTAGCAATCCCGGAAATCTCAGTGGACAAGTCTTGATCCATACCGGAAATGGCAAGAAGTGGTCCGTCTGTGCTTCCGGTTTAAACACGAACGCGGCCGCAATGTTGTGCTCCATGGCGGGTTTCCAGTGAGTTTCGACATGTGAATGTGTCTGCAGCAAATATATTTTCTGAATACAAATTCGTCAAATGCAACCTTATTTTTTAAGTTTCTAAATCATTTAAATACTCAAACTGTATTTGTAGTTAGATAATGTAAGTAATTTTTGTACGACAATTGGAAAAAATTATACTCGTAAATTATATTGTCAGCAGTTAAGAAAAAATTGAATGTCACAACCAAATAAACTAGATATTTTACCACTGCAATTATACTATGAAATTCACAACCTATTTAAGGTATTTTTGTTAACATCAATTTAATCTAAATTTTAACAGTGTATATCATGTTGTATGTTTATTACATTAACACGAGGAAGCAAAGTTGGCCGCCGTGAATATAGCTAGCAAAATAATTATCCATTAGACACTTAAAATCGTGGTTCTTATCAACACGAAATCGACGAAAAGTTATAAAAAATAAAATAAATACAGTATAAAGAAAACATACGTCACTTCCGAGCCAGGAAAAAAATGTTAAGAAACCCACGTTAAATACATTTCTTATATTATTTGTTACATGTTTCAATTATTCTCCCATCATACTATTTTGGTGATAACTTGCACCTGAAAGCCTAACTTTTTATTTATTTCATTAAAACCAAACACACGTACATGGGCATTCGCTCTTTTGCAGACACACACGGCCGAACATCAGCACCGTCATGTCGCAAGTTCCGGTGCTCTTCAGCGACTTCGCCTGCGACGGCTGGGAGATCCACGTTCTCCAGTGCTCCACGATCAACGGCTCCAACGGATGTGACGACAAGGCCGCCGTCGACTGCTTCAGTTAGAACTTCATCCGGCTTTACATTTTATTTCCGCTAGTTTTGTATTTGAAACGTTAACAGATAAAACAATAGCTTTAAGTTTCGATGACTTAAACGCCAAATTATATTAAGGAAACGTTGAGACACTATGAATTAATCGTGTATTTTTTATTATTTTTTTATTTCTATTATTATCTCGTCGCGTTATTACCAAATCATATTTCCGATTTCCTCATGATCGCTTTTATGGTATTGTTTTTTTCGTGATTGTACATTTTCAGAATTTTTTTTTGTGACAGTTTTATTTAAAGCGATTTAACGATTCAGATTATGTTCCAGCATATACATATCCGCGAAGGTCCGACCTGCGTTATGTACTGTACCATAACTAGTAAATCGTTATATGATTTAAAACACATATAGCTGCTCTTTTTCTCGTCATCCTATGTGGTTTCTATTGCCCAAATAACGATTCAGAAAGCATTTAACTTTCGAATTCCAGACGGCTGCGTCCACTATTTAGAGGGAACTTCCGGCACGCTCATCTCTCCAAGATATCCCGGTTATCCGGGCAATTCGGACTGTGTGTACGTAATAAGGAACGCGGCGGGACAGCCAACTAAACTCGACTTCATTGATCTTGACCTTGCTGGTGATGGCGATTTTGTTGAGGTATAATGGAGATTAATTTGTTTTGTTTAAATTATATTATGTGCGTTTGTATTATATATAGGATCTGACATCAGTTGTCATATCATACCATATTTTATTAAACGCGTTCAGGAATTTTGTTAGTAAGCGAGCCTTTGGCGTGCTGACTAACGAATTTCCTGGACGAGTTTAATAAAATATGGTATGATATAACAACGAGTGTCAGATCTTTTCTATCACATGCTTTTAAACTAAGTAAAATACATCTTAATTGACCAAACACATGCTGATAGATCTAAACATCGTTTACTATCGTGACGTCATTTAATGTTTAGGACGTCATTTCACCAAAATAAAGCCATGCGATTGATAAGTTATTGTTTCTTAAGCCAATGAAAACGCTTTAAAATGTTGTTTTACACATGTGTAATAAAAAAGTACGTAATGTCTGTATTACTTCAAAAAAAGGTATAGCATGTTATAAAATAAAATTAAGGTGGGAGTACAGTTTTACTTTAAATAATCCACCAAAAGTGAACAAGGCAAATATTATGCAGTCGTGACCATAATTATCATCAAATATTAAGATTGTAAGCAGACAAAGTTTGATTTGTTAATATGTATTCTAAAATGTAGAAGATACGTTTCTTAAATGAAAATCATCTAGCAACTGATATTTATGCCAATATGAATGCCTTATCACGAACGGCCGATAAATCCCTGTTTCATTCAATCGCCATTGTCTGCATACTTAAAAATTCGGCATGTATACCAGGTGACAGACGGCATTGGGGGTCGTCAACTTGGTTACTATGGAGATTCCGCCACGCCCCCTTACCTTGTTAGCGACAAGCCCATATATGTTCGCTTCCACTCCAACGCCAATGGTCAAGCACGAGGTTTCCGTGCGTCCTTCTCACGTAAGTACAACTCTTCAATTACACGAGCAAATGTGAGTTTGTTAATTACGCGCGTGGTTGAATCAATGAATGTATATCATTTAGATTACTGCAATGTGTGTGTGTTAATTTTAACTACTGGGTACATTGGGGCAAAAACAATTCCATAAAATGGTATGTGCTATGCTCAATCCATCAATTTGAAAAATAAAAACATATATTGAAGTGTCTAGTAGTTATTAAAGATAATGAGAGAAATCAGATATTGCATTTATGTATTCAAGATCTGACCATAATACATATGGTCAAGTGGTTTTATACACAATTCTTATTGTTCACTAATAAATTTTGATGACTTGTTGTGATAAAAACCTTAAATGCACATACAAACCAGTTTTTCTTAAAACGTCATGCTTTATGAGATACAACCGCTGTTTTAAACTTGTCCATCTACCTGCCCAACCAAGAACAAGTCTAATAAACGTTTGAATTTTACATACACGGTTTGGATATAATAAATGGCATAATCACATTTTTTATTTTGATTTTCAATTATCAACATAGTTGATATTCATTTATAATTGTTGTTAATACTTTCATGCCATGTTCATAAACAAAACACTGCAATATAATCAATGTGGGAGCAGTGGTCTAATGGTAGGACGCTGGCTTAGAGATCGAGAGGTCCCTGGTTCGAATCTCGCCCTGACCACTGAAATTTTCCTGAGCAACAAATTTATCCCACATCTGCTCCTCTCCACCCAGGTGTATAAATGGGTACCTGTGAGGGAAATAAGCCAATGTGCCGTGGCTACATACTGCGCCACGATGTTAACGGACGATTCATGACCCGGTGATCAGGGGCAAAATGTGAAGCGCCTCTGAACGCACATACTGTATGAACAGGGCGCTTTGAAGAGAAAAAACACTTTGCGTTAATTATATAGAATCCAAAAATGTGAACTTTATATTGAAAGTTGATTGGGCCTAACTTTGTTAAAATATAATGACAATACTGTCACTTTATAAAGGTTACCTCAATGTAAAAAAAAAATCTAGATGGTTATAAAACATTTATAGAATGCTATGTTAGAATTTAAATACAGCTAAGTTTATTTGCAATTCGGCAAGGCGTACAAAACCTATACCACGAGCCCTGACGAAAATGAAAATAATATATTCACATACATGTAAATATACAAATACGAGTCCTAACCAAAGTGCATGGTAAAATTTAAGAATTGTCCTACGTAAATTCCAGCATTGAAGATAGATGACACCGTACATCTCGGCTGCGGACCTTCCAGTTGGAATGTAGCCGTAAACACAACCATGCTGAGACTCTTGTACCCCGACACTGGTGTGTCCCAGATAAAACTCACCAACCAGTACTGTACGGGAAGGATCATGGGGGATTTAGTTGTGTTTAACCAGCACTACACCGAATGTTCTTCGACTTCAAAGGTAGGTTGTTCTATCGATTAAAATTAGTTAAGATTTTATTTATACGTTTTAAAAACGTACTAGTGTTGTTTTTGGGGTGGGGCAAATATATGTTTTGTTGCAATATTGACTTCAGACACATTTCGTTTTGTTTCTTTGAAATAAGAAACGATGCGAATGTTGCGATCCTTTCTTTATCATATATCGTGTAATTTTACTTACAAGCAACTTAATGTACAACAGTTATGCGTAATCGCTTCCTGTGCCGAGTCGTTTATGAATGTTTATTTAATGTTTGCTCCATTTTCGTTGCACAGACCAACGCTGACAATGTGGTTTATTCCAACCAACTTGTGTACCCAGAGTCCAACATGCCGTTCCCGGTCATTATACACGGTTACAGATGGAAGGTTGCTAAGTCCAAGCTTCATTATTGTTTATAATATTTATGTATAAGGAAGTACACCGCAAGAACTGGTGTTACTAAAAAGTGTTGATGATATGACTGATATTTGATCTGTCTGAAGCAAATATAGTTCAAAATACGTGCGTACTTCATTGAAGTAGACTCTAATTGAACTAAAACGCTTTATTGTGATGTGTCGCTCACGTATACATGTCGAAATTCATGTTTATTATCAAAATATACTAACCACATTTAAACACGCTCGGGTTATGTTAATTTCGGTTTTAAGGTTTTAGTGTTTATGGTTTCATGGTATGTCCTCTGTAACATTGAAATCAGCAGTGTGTGCTAAACCCGTATTTTAAAATAAAACAAAATACATTAATTAACATGACGCTTTGTCAACATTTTAAATGAACATGAAATAACTTGTGCTCGAGCTGTTTTTCCATACTTCATTCAAATTCTAAAAAATCGAAACAAACATAACCTGAGCGTTTTTAAATGTGTTAAATATAGTTCCGTATGTAATTGTTCTAGAAGTAAGTATTTCGAACTTTATTCCTGTGTATAAGAGAGTGTTTTATTCAGGTTGAAGTTGAGTGCGATGTGTCGCGGACGGATACATTGGCCTCCAATTTTCATCCCAATCAATCAGTGATCAGCCAGGCGCCCCACGTGACCGGAAGTGCGCATTACCAGTCAGAGGTCAAGTTCTTCACCGATGGTACCTTCTATAAAGAGATCACTGGTAATCCAGTGGTTTTGAAAACAGGTCGGTTTTCATAAAGACTTTATTAATGTAGGAAAACACGACATGTAATCGGCTCACGTATTTTAATAATATGCAGGAATGTCGATTTTATTGTATCTTTTCTTCTTAAGACGTATTAAGCTATTTTTGAATAATTGAGTTATCCCAAAAAGCATTATACAAATATATATAGTACATTAAAACCGTTTTTTTTTAAGATTAACAAGTTTTTTCTAACGGTTTCAATAAAATTATTTAGAAATATAAATAGATAGATTTCGAACTTCTAGTTAATGTCGTTGTCTTTCTTGTTCCAAATTAACAAGTTCCCGAGTACGGTGTCAATAAAATGTACATGTTAATATATAGATAACTTACGATCTTCCTCTACCTCATTTCGATGTCTTTCTTAAGGAGAAGACGTGTTTGTGCTTGTGAGGATGAACTCGGACGACATTCACGTGAAAATGAGGATTGACACTTGCTACGCCAAGCCAGATCCGAACGCGGGAGCCGACCTCACGTACACGTTGATTAACAATGGGTTAGTTGGTTTATCTTATCTTAAAGCCTCTTGTATACCATTTTTACTATAACTAATCTTTGTTAATATGCGGTTTGGACAAAATATATAAAGGAACCAAGAAGGTGTATACCTGATCGGTTATTCGGATAGCCATCTAACTCAAAAGGTTGTTCTATGCTGCCTTATGCAGATAAATCATATATTTAAATTGATATATTAAGTCATTTGGTATAAACAGAATGCAACTGGGCGTGCCTTTAGTAGATTCGAAAACAAGGTTTGTGCAAATGAAAACCACGGCATGGCACATTGCCATAACGAACTAACACTGCCGTTGTGAGGTAAAAAATGGAATAGTAGCGCACTTTGTCCATATATGCTGAAACAATACCCACATAATCATTTCAGGCTGTAATATCTACATGTAATTAGTATTATTATCCGTGGTACATTTATTCGGATGTTCTTGATATTAACAACCAGCGCTGTTCCGTAAGTAAGAAATACATAACTCACATTTCATTTTCGAATTTTTGTGAAGAAAAGACATGTCGAATACTCACAATTGACCTTAGCAAATTGGCCAAATATTACTTAAAAATCCTCAACTATGAAATTATCAGTTTTTTATTAATTTTGTACAACAGGTGTGTCTCAGACCCCTACACTCAGATCATCTCTCAAGGAACACACGAAACCAAGTTTGTCTTCAACGCTTTTGAATTTCCGCAGGCGTAAGTACATGTAATTATATTTCACGAATAATGTATAGATTACTCAGAAAAGTTTGTTATGGCTTGGTTATCTTAGTTTTCAAAAGTATGTATATAATTATGACATGCAGGTAAGATCAATAGTGCAGGACTAGGCCTGTAGACCCGTTTGCAAAATGGGGTTGGGAGGTTTTCTCATTTGATGTGAGTTAATTAGTACCTATACAGGATAAATCACCGATGTGCTTGTCGGCCACACTGCCAGGAGCCGCACAATAACAAAATCCAAATTGGCCGCCGGCGGCGATATTGAAAAAAAAATGTCTTTTTGGAGTAAAATCAAATGTTTTACCTCTAAATTGTTATTTGTTTGGGTAAGAACTCAGTTATGAGAGGTCTTATCAAATAGTGAGCGTAATTGATCCGGAAAGGTCAAGCACAAGGTCATATGATACACCAACGACCTTGATTTCACCCTTGACAGTAGTAGCCAGTGTATAAACTTTAATGTGACAAATTTTGTTGTAATTAATTCAATAACAATATGTTTATGCAAGTTTTACATAATATTGACACATTTAGGAAATGTACGCATGTTGTACACACAGACTAGTGACTAGTTAATTGAAAGTTGTCACATTTTTCGGAAAAAAACACAAGGGACAGGCTAATGGAGAGACGGTCTAACACCTTATTCCACATGGCATTATAACCATAAGTTATTCTAAGTGCAAAGGACTTTATATGTATCCTTGTCATTATGGGTCCAAAAAGCTTGCCACTGCAGATTACGACTTAAGTCCTCCACCATCAGAATACCAGTGAGGGCCCGTACATAATGACTGCCGTTCAACACTGTCTCTATCACACCTGGTCCGAACGCCCCACATTCGATCAATGCTTCATCTAGGCCAGGGCCTCGCAGAAGTTTGCCCTGACATCTTAGCAGAACACGGGTCCAATCGAAAGAGCCGATACAAAAAAGAGGTCGCTGAACTTGTTCTTTTTGTGTAAGTAATTGTCTGCTGCTAGAGCGAAAACACCATCATCACACCAAATAACAAGCGATTCCGGATTTAAATGTCTTCGCACACTCTGAAAATTAGTGAGGACATATCTGACTGTAGCACGCTCAGTGATGGGTCTTGGTATAATAGGTAGGAAGCCTACACACATCATCAGCAGAAGAAACGATCGTGTGAACGGCGGCCCAGATATGAGGATTTTCTACGTATGAACCTTTGCGCAGAACACTTATAGTAAATTCGTGCGATATGGCTACATTTTGTGTATCGATCAACGTTGCCTGCTTATTTGCAGGAGGCATCAACATATCTTGTGATAAGTCTGGTAACACTATTGGCTTGATACGGGGAGGTACCTCATGACATGGTAGCTTTGTTATCAGAATTTGATGTGCACGGATTATTCTTGTATTGGACATTATTGGTTTGGACAGAGGCCTATTAACTGTGGCATCATGCAATAACACTAGGGCAGCATAATATGAACATTCGGTACCAGATATTGATGATTTGTCAGGAAAGTCCGAGTTGTCCATTCCATAATGTAGTCCTCTATGTTGAATGAAAGTACTTGGTATTGAGGTTTCTTTATCTTCTGAGCATTTCACGGCAATAGCTAAAACGAAGACTGCTGGCAGATCTGATGGTTTGATAACTTGAACATGCACAAATTGAAAGCAGTGAAAAGGCTTCTGCTGCGATCTCTTTCATAAATGGCGTAGCCAAGCATCATATGCAATGGTGTTCGCGTCAATCCACTATGACAGATGTACACCAGCATCTGAAATATGCAGTGCAGCTGTGTACTCGTATGGTCTCTACCAGTTTACTGTTGTTTCTTGTGAAGGATGATGTCTGTGTTGGTAGAGGACCGTGTAATAACTTTTGTGTTGTTACAGTAAATAAAAGTAGATTTAAAGTTACGGTCAAATTTGTGTAAGCAGATCTGACGACATGTGTTGTGGTAGTATATGTCTGCAGAGATGACTGACTTTATACATTTATCTTGTTTGTTGCTCAGACGATCAGCCACGCTTGTGAAAACTTCATCCTGAAAGTGTATTGCAGCATTGACGAATTTCTCAGCACTACAATTATCGCAGATTCTGTATTAGTCCCGTTTCATCTTGTGTTCTACATGATCACATATAACACAGATCAAAGTTCTTGGATCTTTCGGACAGCATAGGGGAGAATATGGTTGAATGCTCCGGCTTGCCGGAATGTGTGTACGATTTATAGCACTTATTGGCATTGTGGTTAGAAAACATACCATTGGGATCTTCCGCCTTTGCATACAAACGTTTGATGCGCTTTGTTACAATATGACATTTCTAAGTGCAGCAGCTCTCTTTACTCTCACACGCCCCGTTTCTTCACTTGTTAGAGGTGATTTGTTATCTTCCTTGCAGATGATACATACACTTGGATGATACATAAACTTTGATGATACCTGTCGTCCTCTGCCACCAAGGGTACCGAACTTGTGCTTTTTGGACAAGATATTTTAGATTTCATAGTAACGTACTACTGAGTTAGTGAATAGTGTCTACAAATACACAAGCTACGATCTCCTTGAATAGACTGACTTAACTCTACCAAATGTTCGTGTTCTTCATTTTTCATTTCTTATCATATTATTTTATTTTTATTTATTTGTTACTTTAAAATATAAGTTTTAGTTTTTTACTTATTCATTGTCTAAAATCAAGTGTCCCTTAATACTGAAAAATGCTTTAAAATATGGTATCCGTATTGTCTGTATTATGTCAAAAGAGATAATGCATTGATATTTTCTCTGATAAACAGAGATCTTAAAAATGTAGACATATAACACTAAGATCAAAGTAACAAAGCCAATAAATCACACCTGGGAACAAACTAAATAAACCAAAGTTTATCAAAATAACAGTATGCTGTGGCAAACAGACTCGCATTTCCCATACCGTGAGTTTCCCGCTTTTGTAAATAAAATGAGCGCATCAATGTTAGAATGCTTAAATGAATATGTATAAAGAAGAATGGTTTATTGCATAGTATTTGAGATTTTCATACAAATATGATATGCAAATAAACATTTGACAATTTGAAACTGCAAAAATAAGCGTTAAATTTTAGTAAAATTAGAGCTGTTAATTTCTGAAAAACAACGATTCAAAGAATCAAAGGACTGAGAGGTCTAAATGACAAAATGACCTTGTACATACCGTTTCAAGGTCAATCTGACTTTGAAGAGATACATCGATAACATTAATTTATCCTTCACATTATATTCAGTCAGTATATATTATAAATGTATAGTGTTCTTACAGTAAATAAAAGTTATTTTCGTATTATGTCAATGGCGGCCATCTTTAAATCGATCATTGTAGAAACGTGGCATGATGCCAGACAAGCACATCGGTAATTTTGCATGTCTACCAACCCTCAAACCCAAATCCACTGAGAAACTCCTCCAACTACATTTTGCAAACGGGTCCACATACCATGTACAGGACTACAGTAATTTGATACGTTATTGTTTTAAACACAAACACAAACACTATTGCATTTCAGTGAAATAGAATGAAAAGAATCATTGTTCTACGAAAAGGCTTAACAAATGGACTTATTTAAACGTTTTAGTTAACAAAGCTTGGTGTCCTCCTAAGCATTATTATTTATTGATACAAGATGACTATCAGATAATTTATCGAGTTTACGGGTTAAACCCAGACACATGGGGCGGATTATCATTTTAAAATCCAGGGTATTTTGAATCCGATTATGGATGCATTGTTTAATACGTCCTCCTTGGTATTTTCCAGGCCGTATATCAAATTTAATTATGTTGAAATTTTTGAAAAAAATAAAGCAATTAGTTTGACCTATAACTAATCCTTTTCAGAAAACTGTCGTACATCTACGAGAGTTTCACTTGTTTCAATGTGTGTTTTACGTTAAACATGTATCATGTTTTACGCAAAAGACAACATAAAACTATGTGATATGTTTGAGTGCTATTTGCAAAGGCTAAGGAGGATCCAAGTTTAATTGTTCATATCAAATCACAATAGTTCTCAAAAAGAGTACTTATCATTATGCCACCTACCAATGAACCATACATTGTATATTAAACTATGAATATGAGCAATTGTTGTCTTACTTATCTCTTCAGTCATGACTCCGTGTACATTTACTGTACGACGACTTTCTGTCAGACGAACGACGCTAGCAGACGATGTACACAGACGTGCGTAGGAAGGCCCTCTATCGTTGGATGATAGCGCAGGCTTTTGCTTGGCCAAAATCTGTTTTGTATTACAGGAATTACAAATGAATGTGTATGGTATGTGTCCTACAAAAACTGATTATAGTTTCATGATCATAGTCTATGTTATAATGAACATTTTACATTTGCATGCTTTTGAATAAAGAAAACAAACAGATATTTCGTTTCGAAGAAATATTAATAATGATAACAGTTTTTCTTTAAATTTTGGAATGGAAATGAAACAATATTATTAAAAAAATAAATGCCGTCATAACTCAATATATCATAAAGGAAGAGTATTCATGTCTTTCATATACCTTCATGTCAATTGTGTATACAATGTCAGTACAGCAAACATAGATCTGGTAAACTCCTTAATGTTTAGATATACTATTGAAAATTCTGCGGAGTAAAGTGACTATACTGCACACAGAACTACAAAAAATCATAATCTTTCCATACATCATCAAGTTGTTTGCCTCTTTAAACCCAGAAACCTGCAGTATGTTTGGGCAACAATAAGGATCAGTCCAATGTGTATTGGTTGCTAGCTCCAGCTTGCATGGTTCTTGCGGAGCTCAATCAAATATGACGCTTTCTCAGCAGTACTTCTCACTACTTTGATGGCTGTATTTCTGTTGAGGCCAGTGATTATAAAGGCAGTGCATATCGTCCATGCAGAAGAAGCAGGAAATCGTCTGCAACTGACATCTAATCGGAACAGCCAGGTACTCAAACATGCGACATTCCTCCATCAGCTTTCTTGTGGGAATCGTCTCATCGGTCTAATCAAGGGACTGTGATTTTTACTTCTGTATTTTGTGAGGCGTTATCGAGTCCTTGTCTCCAATTGGCTTCTTAACCTTCATCGTCAACCGAATTGAATGACGAGTGAACCAAATGGTCTCCGATTTTTCAACAGAACAACAGGCGAATTGTTGTTTTATGTAAAAAAAAGTTTAATTTAGAAACATCCCAATTTTAAACCTAGTAAAATCAGGCATAGTCGTGAGCGCTCTGTCGCCGAACCACTGGTTTGCAATGTGGTATAATGACGTTAAAAGAAAATTTAACGTGCAATTTCTTGGAAGAGGATAGGGTTTTAAAATCAACGAATATGATGCCGATAATATTTAAGAACATGTTTTAAATAAAATGATACCAGAACAAAAAATTCATCCACTTTAGATTTTCCCATTATTGTGTACACCCAAACAATACCCTTTCATATATTTTGTAACTCTAATTTTCGGACACCCATTTTTTCCCCTATAATACATGACTCTAAATGTTTGGACAGTTGTATTTTTATCCCGGACATTCGCTTAAACGAAAAATCATTGCTAAGCTAATTTTTACACATGTGGACATACGCTCCTACGTCGTTTTTACAGAAAGAACATTCTTTCCAATGTTATTTTGACAACCGGGACAATTCTTCCTACATTATTTTAATAGCCCAAACATTCGTTCCTTCGTTATTTTGAAAGTCTGACAATTCGTTCCTGCATTATATGGACACCCGGATATTAGTAACTACATTATTTCAATCTCGCACATTCGTTCCTAAGTCACTTGAAATAGTGCCACTTTTGTGAATGGAATAAAACATGAGAACCGCATAAGAAGTTTATATGTTGTTCTTTAATTAACTTGTTATTATATTGTTATGCACAAGACAGTACAGAAATGAAAAGAAGCTCATATTTAAATGTATATGCATTTTTACACACAAGAAAGCACAAAAACGAAACGAAGCACACATGTACATGTTATACCTAGCTGCATATATAGGAATACAAATAATAATTATCCGCAAGTCACCCTTATGCCCAAGACGAATTTGTTGGCCAACACTTTGCAGGATATCCACCATCGACTTTCTGCCATCACTATATTGTTAACATAAAATCGTTTATCGGCTATACGTGGGCCGGCGTATGTTATGTTGTTAAGTTTTGCATCTTATTGTAGAAAACAATGTCCGGACTGTTAAAGTTATGAAGGAACGAATGTCCGGCTGTCAAAATAATTTAGAAACCATTGTGTGTGTTGTCGAAATATTGCAGGAACGAATGTCCGGGTTGTCAAAACAAAGTAAGAACGAACGTCCGTATGTTTGAAAATTCTTCCTAGTGCGTTGATTCATTTACCTATGCCATACATGTTTTTACAACTGGATGACGATCTTAAAGCGTGGCAGATGATTGCAAAAAGGCAGTGGACCGTTACATTTGCTTAATTTGGGAACATAGGCACGTATACCAAATAAATTACTCTAGATAATTAATGCAACCTCAGGCGCGGAAGGAAATATACGGTTGATAAAGTGATCATTCAATCTTCTTAATGCATTCACAGTTTGTTTTGTGTATCGCTTCAAGCACATCTGCTTATTTTGATGAGAGCCATTGAGGGCCATTGAGGATCATCCTACAGAATATTAAATGTTAATCTTTGTACTTTGTGGTCAAAGTAAAGTCTTTTTGTGTATCAACAACACAAGTATGAAATGGTTATAAATTCATTGCAAACATAGCTTGAAGTATTTTATACTTCACGAAGTAGTATTTTTTATATTGGTCATTATTTTGTATTAACAAGCACATGCTATCTTTTTGACAAGTGCCGTCACACATTAGAATGTCCTAACGTTGTTGCAGTATGCCATGTTAAGGGGTCTCTAAATTTTGGGACGCTTACTTCCGGGAATATTTTTATGTTTTCGGACATAAAAGTATTTAATTAGTTTTGAGCTTCCAAAATCTTAGAGTGAATCTATAATATATATATATATATATGAAAATTCTGCAATAAGTCGACTTGTCTATTCTTATTTTTAGGCGAGGTTTGAGTTTGAGTTCACAAATGCCTTTTTAATTTTAGCATTATTTTCATGCGCTGTACAGTATTGTTATAAAATCATTGGCGATTTTTAATTGAAGGGAGGCAGATGTAGACAATAATGAATACTGTAGATTATAGTTAATTGTCTTTCCATGTGTACATTTCTCACCGATTATTACTTCTCAAATGGACATAATTTTTGTTTTATTTTACTTTGTTACATTTTTACATAACCTAAGGGGATTTTCGAGGATAACTGCCAAAGCGGTTCAAGGATTTGTCCTGTGTTATCTACTCATCCTGGAAACAATGCTTATGCTACACAAACTGCGTTCTATGTGCCGGAAACGAGAACGGATGCTTGGTATTGTCATTGGCTTCAGGTCCTATTAATCTTGGTTGTATTGTAACAAGTCATGCCATATCAGATTAACATATCACTTCAGAGATAGCATCAGAAAAATGTCGTGAACATTTTGGCCGGCCGGAAAAAGGACAGTGTGTGTACAATGTCGTCGTCTTACAAGGCGAGGGTCTAGAAAAGCAGACCGATTGTCATTGTTACTTGGAAACAAGTAGTTTGTGTTGGCGAAAGAATTTGGCCTTGCGTGGGCACGAAGCGGAGCGCGATAACTTCATAGCTCTCTTACAATTGCAGGCTTAGCACAATCGGGTTTTAAAGGATCATCTTTTAAATTCGTCTTACAATTGAGACTCCGTTATGTGTACACCATAAATACAATTCAGATAGAAATATTTGAGATATGCTGGTAGTACATTGAATAAGGTGAAATTGGCAAGTGTAACAATGCGTCTTTCTTTGTGGTTAATTGCATAATAGCAGCTTGTCTGAGATTCATTGACATAGAGGCTTACATTTGTTCAACGTCTGCCAGACATTAAATCGACCTGACGTCGGTTTGACGTTGTACCAACGTTGAACAAATGTCACGTGTTTGCTTGGTAATGTGTTTGGTCGAGTATCACAATCTCACGACATCTGGATTTGGGTTTGGTTCCAGCTTTCGGTAATATTTTCCGTCTAGTGTGAACAAGTTTCAATTTACAAGTCACTTATCTGTTAGTACAACTTCGGTAAATTAGATAAATGTGTCAATATTACGTCTAAATTTGTCACATTAAAGTTTATATACTGGCTACTACTGTCCAGGGCGATTCTGGTTTGATTCCTGACCGGTTTTTCAGGTTAACCAGTATTTCATGACCAACATTCCAGGTTTACTTCCGTACCGCCCTTTCATGTTTACTTCTTTACCGACATCAGGCTGCTTCTTGACCCACGTTCAAGGTTTACACCAAGTTTACATCCTGGCGGAAGTTCCAAGATTACTTCCAAACTGGCGTTCTATATTCACTTCCTGAATGGTGCTTAAGGTTACACTCCTGACGAGTGTAACATGTCTGTCGTCAGGTCAACTCCACAGTTTTATTAGCAGAGTTGTAATATTTCCTTACTTGTACAAATCTGCTTAGACCATCTAATTTATTGCATTGAACATCGCATACCAATATAAAAAACTGCTACTTATTTCATCAAACGTAGTAAATTATGCATTTTTATTTATGTTAGGGACTTTGACTGTTATACAATACTAAAGCGCTTGAAAATTATGTGAGTATTCAATGTTCTATGAATTATTCATTTTGATTTATGACAAGAACTGGACTGAACTCAAATAATAATTTGTTCTGTACGCCGATTACTAGTAATTGTTGAGCAGCAGTATTTCATTATAACATTATACTCGCTAATCTTTCAGACTTTCTAAATACAAAAACTAATTTTCGTTGGAAAAACTACAAATGCTCAACGTTTAAATAGGACACTATCACCTGCACGTTGTCTATTAAGTTCTCGTTCCAATAGGAAACTTTCCTCGTACCAGGCCTGCATAATTTCACGTCATCGTTTCGATGTCTTGTTAATGATGACATGTACCTATTACACATCTCGGAATAACGCACGCATTCAAACTCTAATCGCGATCGGATTTCCTACCCATCTTCTAGAATATCTATTGGGTGTCTTTGACAAGATGGTTCAAGTAAGGGTTGGAATTGAAATACACAGAATAAAAATGTCAATATTATTTAAAAAATAAATATTATAAGCAAAACACAATTGCAAATATGCAAAAAGGTTTACATTTAAATTTCGAAATAAAACATACACTACCGCTAAATATGATAATTATTCAGAAGATATCGCTTTGACAACTACAATAAATTGTTTGTGTTACAAAATGATACAGAACTTGCGTTCTACAAAACATGTTATAGCTGACTATCTAGTGTGAGGTCTTTTTTGCTTTATCTTCATTGCAAAAAACTAGAATGCTAAAAGTGCATATTAACTGTCCTACAGAGTACTCATTTAATACGTGTTTATACGTTTGAGTTTATTTTTAAGCAAAATGTGACAACGATTTCGTATGCCTTTGCCAAGCATATTGAATTTAGACCAATGAACAGTATTAATTAATTATTTTATAAACATATTTATTTGCTGGACAAAATGCATAAATTATTTAATATAATTTATTTTTAAGATAAAAAATTTGCCAAAACACGTGTGTATGTGTTTGTGTCAGGCTTTTCTTTTACACATTGCGGTGTATAATTGTTGAACACTGATAATTTCAAAGTGTAAAAAATGCCACAGATCCAAAAAAGAATGTATGCAAACGATTGTAACGCTCCTCCTTTTAAAGTACAAGATTTATCTTTTTAGTTATCCGTTTAAAGTACGAATAAGTGTTGTATTGTATATAAAATGATAAATTATGTAAGCAATGTAATATCCTTTTTTATTATTTGGAGATTGAATATGGATTTCTTTCGACGGGGCTTCTTTATAAGCATAGCAAAATAAAAATATTATAAAACACAACACTAATTTAATTAATTCAGGTTCATTACAGACAGTAATTTCTCAACACTTAAGCGTTATGGTCTACTTACAAAGCAGTAGTATCCATAATTATCTTATGATAATTAATACATATTAAGTTAGGGTTAGTCTCTTTATTTCCTGTGCTTGTTAACGTATCAAAATTATACCCATTTAAACATTTCAACAACTCATTTCAACGTTCGACGATGTTTTTATCTTTTTGACATGTTGTAAAACTTATAACGCTCAGACCTCTGTCATATCAAAACGATCATAAACGATTACCTATAGAATACATCTGATTTATAAATTCACTCGACAACATATGTTGTAAGTAGTCAAAATACATTATAAAACACAACATTTATTTGAAGGACAACATTGAATAGAATCAGCACACACATGTCTTAATTGTATTAACATCGATTTGTGCTAGACATCATTTTATTCCGACAAATATTACTAAGTGTAATTAATTTGCTCTCGTACATATTTACATATGTGATACTAGCTTATGCTTTGTTTGAAATGAAAATGAATTTCGAAATTTCTATTTAAAAAACACGATTAGAAAACAAACACTGACCCGTTCTGTATGTGCCATGAACATTTGTTAAAAAATTCAAAAAATTTGAAACAATTTTTATCAACATATTATATCTTTGTTATTCGAGGAATTCTTCGAAAACTTACTAGATATAAGATCAAAAGATAAAACACTGTAGTTATTATCTGTTTAAGAAATTGTCAGCAAATAGTATGTTCGTTGACATAAATACATAAGACAAGTGAAAAAAAAAGGAACAGAAAACAACAGCAGCACAGCATTACCTAATGTATTAAGGAAACGGAACAAATTTCAAAAAGGCAAGGAATCGATAAAATTGTTTCCATTATCGCCACTTATTAATTTTAAAACAACTATAAATATAATAGTTATAATAACATAGTGCTAAATTTTACAGTGTTGCTAATAAAATATTTTATCTCTCTATCAATTATACTGCAACATTAAATGATATTGAAACGTATATCTGCGAGGATTGAATATGAACTCTCAAAGTTAACGAAACAATATGTATCAAAGACACAGTCCAGTTTTGTGCCGATAATTAAATTTGTTGAAATTGGGTCTAATAGCGATTTAAAAAAAAACAACAACTAAAAAACGCATTGACACCGATGCAATGATAAAACTTTTTTTTAATTTACATTCTATGTTTTCACGTTCAATTCTGTTGTAGGTAATCTAAACACGATAACTGGTCGTGTCCAGTGAAAATCAACACATATCTTTTGTGCAATATGATTGTTTTAATGACAGCCTTTTACACGGAAACACAGAATCAACTAATTGTATGGGCAGGGCGCAAGAAATGCTAGTTGAAATCTATTCAAAACGGGCACAATCTCTTCATGGACTAAGACTTTACTAGGAGACTTACAAAACTTTCCAGTACATCATTTTACATCGGCAACGAAAATTTGTATTTATTAGCCAAATGTTCATTTCTCTTTTGCTTCAAGCTATATAGGCGTAAAATCAGGAACACTGACATTCACACAAAATCATTCACATTGGCTTAATTGAAGCAGTGTTATGTGTCATTGCCATTGAACTTCAGAACACGAGAATAATTTTATTGAATAATATGCTTTTGTTTTCGTTATTAATACTTTCTGGAACCGTTTACCTAAACATTTATTCTATTTGTGTATCTTATTGTTGTCAACACTTATGGAGATAGATAGGACCTAACAATACGACTCATGTGTAAAAAGGACAATAACATTTATGCTTTTTTGCAAACAAAACGGGCAGCAAACTGGAACGAAATTGTTGTGTTTGCATTACTGGGGACATGGGTGTGCTCAAATCCGTTGAAGAGTGCTCAGATTTGAGTCGCCTATTCGAACTGTGCGGTCACACACGCTGGTTCCGTATGACGAAGACAGTTGGACGCGCAGTCGCTTTTTCTCACAACCGTGAAGACTGTACGGACAGGAAGATTCGACATAGCGGTACCTGTGACGACCTGGAAGTCTAAAACAAACAGGGTTTTACGTAAATTTACAGGGCATGAATATTCTATCTCTGTTCAAATGAGGAATATGAGTTTGGTATTCTAGTTTTCATCTTATTTCAAAATAATTGATCAACCATTCTGGTAGTTTTCTGATGAAAAAACGTTATCGGTACTGAAAGCATGACCATCAAACAAATGTATGTACTCACAATCATCGTGCTTAACAAGAAACCAGTATGTGATAGTAGACCGCACAATAACTTTATCGTTAAGCCTATTCGTACGGGGTGTTCTTGGTTGCGGGTTTCCTTTAATTTTGACCTCGCAGAGTTTCAGTGTTTGATTTTCTGGATTCGCCTGTATCCTGACATATGTATAAGGACCTTTGTCGTCGGGACTCCATGTGGCTGGGTTGTTTGTAGATATGTTCATGATGCCCTCTGCCTCTTTCTTCCCGTGTGCTGGTCCCATGTCGATTTTATAGGATTTAACTGCACAAAAGAAAAGATATGTATAACAGTTAAATTTTAGATCAAGCATGTTAAGCCCTGTCCATATGTTATTTGAAAATAACGTATGATAGAAAATATTATTTTAATTCTAAGACGATTTTATTTTTCGAAGTGCGGATTGCTTCTCACAGTTTCTTTAGCGTTTACATTCAGCTTAAGTTTGCAGCTTTGCGCTATTAATCGCTAACGGAAAGAACACTCCTTGTTTGCGCAACAATAACCGTTCGCGGCACCTCGTGATCATTCGTTTCAAATAGTTTCTATACGTTTGCAATTCGTTATATTCGAAACAGTTCAACGCAGTTTTCGTTAGACATGCCTCGAATTTGCTCAATTAGTACCATGGCCCAAACTGCGTTAAATGCATTCGTGTTAAAGTGAGGACGCCTTAGGCACGAAGATTGATCTCTTTGGTTGCAGCAATACGTACACACCAAATCTTCAATCACTTAGAATATAAATTGTATACTTAAGAGAATATTGGTTGGTTTCGGTAGGTTCTCGAATTCAATTCACGAATGAAATATTTATTTTCTATCATCACGATTGGACGAAAATCTACCAAAATCAACAATTATTTTTTTATATCATGCTTTTTCTGCCGTTTGTATATATTTAAAAAAGGCTTACAGTGGAGAATTTCGCGGTAATGATACAGACGATATGTGTTGATTGCAGTGTACGATCGTTCTATAATTTCATTAGTGGTCATATAAAACATATTTTCAAGACAAAAAATCCTACACTGAGATCCTTTTTTCTTTTTATTTGATGCAATTTGACGATTAATAAAACAAACACGAGATTTGCGAGTGCATCATACAATTTCGTTAATTGTTATATTGTACAGTAATATACTTATAAACGGTTACGCATTGTTATTGTTTTTTAATTCAATGATACATTCGAACACTTTTTAGCATCGCCAAATAGACAATAGAGGCAGTTCATAAATACATTCTTAAAGTTTGTTTACTTACTTGCGTATCCATGTAAATTGACATCGTGTATGTCCATGTAATATCCTTCAGTTGAATTGAAGCTGAGACGATTGGAAAAGCATGATTTCGTCTGAAACACAAGACAATTACGCATAATACTCAAATAAGCGCGCGCACACACACACGCACAAACGCGCGCACGCACCCGCAGCACGCACACACACACATACACACATATGCACACGCTCGCACGCACACAACTGCAGCCCCACCCAAAAATACACAACCACGGACAAACACCATACCCGTAGACTTCTGAAACACCAACATTTCAAAAAAGAAAAGAAACCTACCAGGTTTGGTGAAAATATTCCCACATAGTCATCTTCAAGTGGTAGTGATGTAACGCTGCATATAAGTTTCCAGCCAAGATTTATTCGTCGCAATAAACCTCTCCGAGAAAGGCAGAATGGTGAATATCTACTCTTATCACCATCACTTTCTTGGCAAAGGCAATCTTGTTAAATACAAAGTTGTCTATTCGCATTTACAAATTTTCACATAAAAATACAAATACACACAACACACAAAGGAGGATAATTTAATAATTCAATAATATAAAATTATGGTTGAAAATGTGATTTTAAAAATAGCAAACTAAAATATCTCTGGCTATTTGTACATCTATATATGTACCCGGCCACTTTTTACCGTCGGGTTGACCGATGATTGGTCCGGTCGTGTAACTAAATATATTAACATACATTGTATATATGTTATTTCTCACATGCGGTGAATAATACCTTCACCTCATTTTGTCAATATGTCAAATGCATCATTGGTTAGCGAAGAGTGTATGTTTGTAAAGCTTTGCATTTGGACAACATTACTTTATTCGAAGGTTTTCAATCTCATTGGATACATCAAAAGCGAAGTACAATGACTAGAAGTAATAGTTGATAATCTTTTTAATAATTTCATAAATAGTTTATTGATTGCATGAATACACAAATCGTTGCATGCATGGGTATGGGCGGGCTGAAAAAGAATGCACCATTCGGCCTCCGATAATATTCTGCTTCCGGACTATAATTATCAAGTAAGCACATGCAATTCTTTTTGTTATATAGAACAACATCTTTGAAATAAAACAAAGGTATGTGATGTACCTCGTACAAGATTAATATAATACAGATAACGAAACGGATTTTAAATCATGTGCAACTTGAAACTGTGGAAAGCTAGTATTATATTAGTATTAAATTAGTACAGTATTCATGAATTGATGTTATCAGCCACCAAAACGTTTCAATAAGCAGCAATTGAAGCCTATGAGATCATATATTTATATTGATTTGCATTTAATTGAAATACCTTTATCAAAATAATCTCCGCCTACACTTTCTAAAAGTAGATATTATACCGATATATTATATATTATGTATATACAGTTGCGTTAATACTAAGTGGAACGGAACCCATATGATGCAGAGCTTTGATCTACACTCACTTTCAATAACCGATTCAAAAAGTCATACGAGTACAATACCCTTACCCGCTAAATGTTGTATGTGCTCCAACTGATGACACCAATTGTGAGATCGTTTCGGCAATGGATAAATATCTGTCTATCAACATAAAAGAACAGGTTACCAAAACAGTTTCTAAGACGCAATATGATTCAGATGCAACAATAGATGCAAAATGTATCGCTTTGTTATTGGATTAAATGCTTTACTATTCATGAACAGTGTATGGTTCTTGTAATTACAATGTATTACGTGTCATTTTTATATATTTTTTTATTTGTCATTTGTTGATTATAATAGTGCATGCATACCCGTATTTATCGACACCTCCTCTATGAGGTAATAATCCGTAAGATTCAGAGTCCATTCAGCAAAGGAAGACAATGTCTCTGCACATGTGGTTAGATCCCCGTCCACTGCTAGCGTCGGATCATCCCCGCCAGCTGTATTAGTCTGATTCGCTGGCTTTCCAAGTGTCACATTCGAAGCTGTCAATACAGTCCAACCATTTGTTTGGTTAAGTGCAAGTGCATATTTATTAAACATTCATGTGTTTCTCTTGGTCTTACTTTTTGTTTCAATGACTGTAAAGGTAAATGATTATCTCAACATGTGCTGTTATTTTCGTTTGGAATATAAATCAATATTGACCATCAAAATACCTACCGGTAGTTGAACAGTCACAACTGCTCAATTACTGTTATTTTATTGTCACAGAGAACATGCACTTTTTATCGTAACAGACAAAAGGCACGGATTTACCAAGGTGGGGGGGCATTGCCCAAGCAGACCCCAAAGCTTGTGCACTATATATGTCGTACGTTTTAAGTTTAAATAGAAAAAAGTATATTTCTTACAATGTTTTCATTTGTGTGACCCTAATGTGATCAGTATCCATGACCACCGCCATAGGCACTTCTAAAGTGGGGTGGGAGGGGATGGGGAGGGTGCACAAATAATTCAAATAGATTCCAGAGTGCATAAGAAGATACGTTTTATACCATTTTCAGATCAAGACAAGAGTACGCAATCAGACGGCGAAACATGTGGCGGCACTAAAAGATCTAGTATGACACCATGTAGATCTGTATCTCGCATTTCTAACACCGCTTTGAGAATTCCATACGATTGCCCTTTTCATCAAGTGGCCAATGGTAAATTGTTTACTATTTTTGTGTAACATTTGGGGTAACGGCCTGCCATTTTTATTAGGGAAAACATAGCAAGAAAACCCGGATTTTAGGCAACATTTTAGCACATTATGTGCAGTTTGGGGGTGGGGATATTAACAAATAAAAACATAATCACTAAAGTGGTATTGTTGTGTTATTGAGGAATTTAACTGAATTAAATAAGTATATTTAATATGTAAACCTTTTATATATTCCAGGTTAAAAACTTTAATAAATCTAAGAAACAAAAACAGACTCTTTCTGATTTTGAATCCGCAGAATCATATATTAATGAGCAAAATGTGCATTTCGGATGTGCTCAGCTTCTTATTATCCTTATTTTAATAATAACTTAAACGTGTTAAAAACACACACACTCAAACTTGTCTGTTAAAAGTGTTAGACAAGCATGGATCGCTTTCTAAGAGCACATCTGGTATTGTATTCATAGATATCAATTAGCTTATAAATAATGAATTAATTATTGATCTGGACTAGAACATTTTCATCAGATTTAATTCAACCGAGTAATATTGATTGTTTAACAAGGTTTAGATTGAAAAAAGAAGTATGGAACAGAATGCTTAAACCAAAATAAGATGACCAATCCTATCAAATCTTTCAAGTACATTTTGCATTAATATGCTTAATTTAAAAGAAGCGAATATATAACATTCACTTTTCAATCCATGTGCATTTGTATCCTCGTTGGGGCTATAATGACCATATCATAGTCAATAAATTATTATGTCCATTAATAAAAACAAAACATAATATTCAAAAAAAGGGAAATAATCCAACGTTGCTCGAGTATTTTAATAAAACAATGATAAATGTATATCATATAAAACGCGCAAACCGAGATGTATTTTCTTAAGTTTCATTCTTAAAATGATGAATATACGCTTCAATATATTACAATTGAACACTTTATGAATATGACCGCCTCAATAAATGCGATTTTATGATAAACTATTGATAAATATACAGCCTATAATAGTTTGTGTGAGTCAATTATAACATTCTGAAACAATCATATCAACATTTTTAATCGCAACAAAAAAAAAACAACACAAAATTGAATGATGAAAACGCTTGTGAACACGTTTATCGATTCCGTGTCTTTTTGAGCGACCTTGTTGTTTTGCCGCTAGATTAATGCGTAACGGCGACTGCAACGAGAAGCGTCTTAACCTAACTAGCGGTTACCGAATTTCACGATGCAAGCACTGCGTAGGCAAAACTTGGCCGAAGCAGATGTACGTCAAACATGCCTACCAAAACTTTTATACATTATTTAAAATTATGAAACACAAAGGAGCCCTACCTTTTCGATAAACTGAACATTATTTTCTATAAATGAAATACAAATACCTTCGCGTTTACATTAAACTGAAACGTGCACTCGGCCATTCTTTCAATTTCGCTTTTCAAATGTCCGCTTCCTTCAATTATATAATCAGTGTGCGCAATGTATTGCGACACTAACTTTAGTCTTATTTATAAGACGTTGCCAAGAATTTAGAGATACTTTTTATACGGGCTAAATTCTTTGGAACGTCTTATCGGCGAACGATTCAATTTGTGGTGGATATCAGAATGTTTAAATTTTCATCAATATGCTTAAAATTGCAAAATAACATTACCAACTCATACAGTTTTAGTTCAGAAATCCATTTTTACCTCAAATATCTTGGAATTGAAGTTAAAAGGCATAATTTGTTTCAGTTAAACTTCTGCTTAAATCGCAATACAATCACTGACCTCTCGCCATGTTATGAAATATTTAAATATCAACCAATCAGAAGAAGGCATTACGGTGTAATAGGCTGCGTTATCGATTAAAATCTACCTGCGGTATACAGCGGGCACAGCGAGTCGAATGGAAAATGTGAGTAGTGTGTTGATTTAAATTGGTCAGGCGTGCAAAATTGAAAGAGTC
>VMBQ01001170.1:0-33865 GCA_007657795.1 Dreissena rostriformis | reverse complement strand
TGACAAGTTAACTCGGTGAATCGATTTCTATTAAATTAACATAATAGAACATTATGTCGGATAGCTTAATTTGTTAGCAATTTTATGTTTACTTTACAACTGATAGTTGCGTGACTTTTCGTTATGTGAAGGACTACTTTAACCCATCTATAATAGCACCCCCCTCCCTAAAGGCAAACAAGCTAGCAAACAACAATACACATCGGTAGTTGTTAATAATTTCCGACCGATAAGATTATTTTCAATTATATACCTTGACATTAAATTATGTATTATTACAGTTTTATACTTTGATCGTAGTAAATCAAAATAAATATAAGCTATGATCTTTGTTATCCTTAAATTATGTTAATAACACATGCATGTTTGTCCAAAACTTGTGAAGTGTGATTCGTGAGCCGACCCATAAATTTATCATTTATGATTTTTCTAAAGATACTAATACAATATAAATAAAACTACTACTAACACTAATACAGTAAAAAGGACTTAACATATAAATATGAAGAAGAAAGAGAAGACAAGTCAACTCTAACCTTTGTTTTCTCAGTCTAACATTGTTTAACAATAGAAATATCATTTATCGCCACAAGAAAAAGGGATCTTTATCACAATAAAGGCCCAATTAAGAGAAAATTTTGGGAGGTCAAACTGACAAAAGTCTGTTTTACAAATTAAGTCCAATCAAAGGTTGTCTTTACAGGCAAATTTAATTGTTTACACCTTTAAGAAAATTAAAGTTGTTGTTGTTGTAGTAGTGATAGCAATAGTAGTAATAGTTGTTGTTGTTGTTGTTGTAGTGGTAGTAGCAGTAGTATTGGTCATTTTGTGTTGTTCTAGTAGCATTTGTTGTATAAACAATACATACATCATATTTCTATTTAATACTGCAATACAATAATTCATTATTGAAATCCTTAACAGGCATTTCTCAGTCACTTGAGAGATAAGATTATGATTAGAGATATTAACATGGGCCAAAATAACGTGTATAAGTATCAATATGCCGACTGGAACACCACATGGGGAGAGGATTAACTGTCATTAACTAGGCCTTTACTTGATTATGCAATAAGCAGCTAACGATAATATAACTTCCATAGCAAATGTTAATGCCTTTTTTAATTAATAATTGTTTGCGACAATTTGAATTGATCAAATAATGTATGATAGTCGAAGATGGATAAATGATACCGTATCCATTTTTTTTTCAATATTTTTTTTTTCCCGCGATTTTTATTTAATTTTTTAAGCGTTGAACCCGAATACAAAATAAAAAATAAAACGGACGCTTGCAATTTTGTGATTAAATATTTCAAACGGTACTAATATAACAAAATGGTAAAGCATCTACTATTTATTATTATTATTAAAGGAATTTTTTAAAATGGCATTACTGTGTATATGGGGTTTTCAACTAAGTGCAACTTAAAAATAAAAATACATTGTATAGTAATTGTTTGAACACTGTTAAATTTCTTGATACCACAGGTCTTATTGCTTTACATATATTTAACAATTATATTTTTCCTTCTCTGAGAAATTATAATCAGTAATGATTTTCGTAAATAAATAACGATGATAAGAAAAAATAGTCGATTGCAACATTATGTGATGTGAAACAAGCAGTTTTGTTAACTCTGGCTGAACTACAAGTTGTGTATTTCCAATACGCGTGCGTGTTTTAAAATTAGGAAATGATGTTGTTTTTTTTTTAAACGTTTTATTACTTAAGGTTGTTACCGGGAACACTTTCACAAAGATTAGTATGCTTTTGTATCAAAATATTTATGTGCTGAAGAATTCCGGTGACAACGCAGTATAATATTTAAACACTCTTAATCGTTTTTCAGTCTATGCCATTGCAAGCCTCGCCGAGCTTAGCATGATTACTCACGCAACAAAAGTACACTAACATATTCTCTGTATTAACTATGCATTATAACATCAAACAAGTTATATACAAGTTTCACATTCACAAGGTGAGCGATTATCACAACGATGAATCTAAAAGGAGACTCATTGAGACTTGCTGTTGACGTATTGCCGTAAAACATGGTCTAATTATTTATGAGATCGTTATCTAGTTTGAACAAACGGCCATTTTGTGAACAGATAGTGTATAAGTGGGTCCAAATTTTAACAGGACACTTGACAATTACGTACTCCACGTGGCATCAAACCAATCAGGGCAGTGATCTAGGGGACATTGTTTCGACATTGACTTCATGAAATTTTAAAAGTAGTTCAGCAACATTTAAGTTTAAGATAAATACAACTTTATAAAAACAACACATCAATAACCTTGCTATTGATGAGAACATACGGTTATGAATTGTGCGTACATTTCAACTGAGATACATTTCTTTTTTATATAGATTTATAGTGGGTACAAAAGACGCTTGACTACATAGAATGACAAGTAACACTTTTGTATTGGGGGGGGGGGGCATCAATTTTTCAACTTATGTATGTATATACTTCTTATATTCTTTTTTTTATTTTCATTGCTAGTTTTCTTTAAGTATACAGTTTTTTATTGACAAGTTTATTGCGTCATTTAAGTCAAGGACATGAGTGCTTTTTAAATCTCAATCGCATTGAAATATTAAGTATTTGGGAGTTTTAGACGAGTAACACATTTCGACATTTTTGTAAGCTAAACGTGAAAATTGTATGTTTGTTTTAAATTAATAAGTCGTTCCTTTATAAGTTGATAAAATACAGTCTATCTCTACAGAACTACCTGCGTATATCGATTATTAAAATTAGAAATGATGAGAATTTGTTAAAATGTATTGATCGCGTCCTGTTTTGATTGACTTCTCATCATGCTAGCTATACTTTGAATGAACACAACTTGACTAAAATTAAGCTGATGTTTTGTTCATTTACATAAACACCTTGGTGAGTAATGTAGAGCTAGACAGTAATGTCACTATGGGTTTTGTTATTGTAATGTCAGTAAGTCAGGGTGTTTAACGACTTTCGATTATGGTTAAGAAGAATAGTTTATAGACTAATAACAACCATGGCGGCGGAGATCGATCATCCGAGTACACTTGTTATTAGCTTAAACGTTAGTCAGTTGTGTTATGGTATTTTTGTGTGTAAAACTATGATTTATATTTGGACAAAAATATATTTTTGTCTTTGTACTATGTAACATTTGGCTTGCAGATTTAATTTGAATCGAGTCAAGCAGCGATATTTTAAAATGCTATTTCGAAAATAATTTGAGCAGCCACGCCGTTGATACATTTCATCAACTCGTCGAATGAAGTTAACACAGACACAAACCTATGATTCTCTATATTTTGGATGGTGACTGGTGTGTTTTATATCTGTTTGTTGACTGGTCTATTTTTTATAAAAAAAAATACCACATTTATATAGCGCCCTTTTCATACAGTATATGCGTTCAGAGGCGCTTCACATTTTTTCCCCTATCACTGGGTCATAAGTCCTCCGTTAACATCTTGGCGCAGTATGCAGCCACTGCAGATTGGCTTTTTTCCCTCACAGGTACCCATTTATATACCTGGGTGGAGAGAAACAGATGTGGAATAAGTTTCTTGCTCAGGAATATTCGAGTGGTCAGGGCGGGATTCGTACCAGGGATCTATCGATCTCTAAGCCAGCGTCCTACCATTTGACCACTGCACATATTCGATCGTATGTGGTGTTTTTTGTGCTTGAATGAATAATGAGTCCAATAGCGTTCGAACATAAATACTCCCTAGAAGCAGAATACACTTAACAACACACATCTAATCAATTTCTGAACTAACATGAACTTGACAACTGGTAATTTCTCCAGAATTATACAAGTGCATCATCCGTTTTAATGTTAATGACTTTTTTTTAAACTCTCTATCACCTTATCTATCATTAAAAGAGGATCCGGACTTGCAAATCATGTTAACACATAGTTTTGATTATAATTCAGAATGGAACTAATTTCTTCGATAAAGTAATCTCTTAGTTGCATCGAAGGCCAAGTTCAACCCAGCTCGAATACCACGGAGTCAATACCAAGTGTCGCGCGTGATAACCTCAATAATACACCTAGTATCACCTGTAACAGCGGAGCGCCTTATGAATATAGCCCAGGGTACTGACGATGGCTGATGATGGCCGACTGCTTATAATAAAGGGAAAATTTACTGACATGAATACAGATTTATTAAGTTGTATAGGTCTAAAATAAATTACAATTATTGGACAAGTTTTGCATTGAATAAATATTTATAAAATACCAAGAACTGCAAAAAATGGTCAAAATCCGATGCAAAAAAAACCCCAATGACTCCGAAGAACTTCCAGACAATCACGCTAATGTGATCAATGCTCTATCATTAGATGTTTTGCTAATAAATATACGTAAAATCTGAGGCCTTCATATGTTGAAGAGGAAACCTGCTACTTGTTCTCAAATCATCGGCTGAAAACTCGGCCAATCTAGATCAAGTTGATGATTCTTAAGTTTTGTTTTTTTGCTAATGTGGTAGCACATATATAAAACAAAATTACAATTCATATTCGACGTATGACATACAAACCAACCCATAAACACATTAATGGATATTCTATTTCCTGTTTAATCCGTCCCAATCACGAAACTGCTTCGAAACTAATATGCAAACAATAATCACAGCCATTTAAGCTGAAAATCTTCAATGGATCTTATGATTACGTTGACACAAACTATTTTTACGAACTTATCGGTATCTTATTATTGAGTTAGTTCTTGGACTCAGAGCCGAATTATTTACCATGGATTTTCGAAGATATCATATCTTCTTCATCAGCTGATCACTGGCTAACTAACGTCACAGTCACATGACCGGTGAAGGGTCACGTGGCACGACGAGACTGTCATACACCCGGGGTAGCTCGAGTCTCTCGTCCCTGTTCATTGATGGCCGCCGCTGTTTGATCTCAATTGCTTCTTTATCTTTGCGTTTTCATAGATGTCCTTCGGAAGTGAGAACTTTGGTTTTGTTAGGGTCGATCTTGTGACCTGTTTGTTTACAATGTTCATATATGGCGGAAGAAGTTCGTGTAAGGTGTTCTTTCAATCTAGTGTCTAATTGTCCCGCTGTTTCACCTACAAAGTCACTTTTACAACCCTCACATTGGACATGATAAATCACACCACATTTGTTCATTTTGTTTGTTTTGTCTTTAACTTTAGTGAGGTTCTGTCTGACGGAATTGAATGGTTTGTGGAAGATGTTGGCTCCATGTTTTTTGAATACTCTAGCCAATACTTCTGAGGTGCCCCTGATATAAGGTATGCCTGCCGTCGGTCTCTTTTGTGTTCTTATCTTTGTATAATGCTTTATTTTTCTTTTTGGGTAGTCTGAATATCCAATCCGGGTATCCCTTGATTCGTAAAGCGGATTTCACATGTTCAATTTCATCTTTCCGGCCTTTTTCCTCTGTTTTTAGTGTTTTGGCTCTGTGGAGTAGGGTGCGTACAACCGATCGTTTGTTTTCAAGGTGGTGGTTGGACTGAAAGTTCAGATACTGGTCGGTGTGCGTCGGTTGCCTGTAAACCATGGTTTTCGTCGACCCATCGTCTGCCACGTGAACACATGTGTCTAGGAACGAAATACGGCCTTCTTCCTACTGCTCTGAAGAGAACTTAATATGTTCGTCAATTGAGTTAATGTGGTCCGTGAATTCTTGGATATTGTTTTCGTGGATTTTTGTCATGGTATCATCAACGTACCTCAGCCAGAGGGACGGTGGGTTCCTGAAAGTTTCCAATGCCTGCTTCGCAAAGAACTCCATAAGTCCGCAACAATCGGCGATACAGGAGAATCCATGGCCGCACCTTTCTTCTGTTGGAAGAATTGTTCATAGTATATGAAGTATGAGCTGCTAAGGCAGAGGTCTAACAACTCGGTCACTTGTTCAACACTGAGTTCAGATCGTTCGTTGAGTTTGGTGTCTCCAGGTATTTTGATCTTGATTACTGTGAGTGCTTAAGGTACTGGAAGTAAAAAGTGCTGAGACATCATAGGATACCAGTTTCGTGCCTGGGGGTACTTCAAGATCCTTTATCTTTTGAACGAAATCAAACCGAGTTAACTATGTGGTGTTCCGTTTTACCCGCCAAGGGGCCAATGACCGAAGCAATGTATTTAGCGGTTGCGTACAATACGCTTCCTGTGCTTGATACAATTGGTCGTTAAGGATCAACTTTTTGTGAATTTTGGGCAGTCCGTATAAGTTTGGAACGTTCTCTGCTGTTGGATAAAGTCGAGTGTACAGTTTATCTGAGATTAGATTGTCCATCTTTTTTTAAAGATGTTAACCAATCTAGTTTTAACTTGCCTGGTGGGGTCCTTTTTCAGTGGTTCATAGGTGTCCCTGTCGCTCGTGAGCTTATCAATTTTGGCTACATACTCCGTTCTGTTCAACACAACCGTAGTACGACCCTTATTAGCAGATAGAATAACAATGTCTTTCCGTTTACCTTAGTCACGCAAGGCATCTCTTTCGTTGGTGGTGATGTTGCTTTTGGGTTTGGTGGCACTTTTTAAAATCTTTACAACTTCTCCCTGTAAACGTTCAGCGGCCGATGTATCCTCTAATTGATGGCAAACCTGTTCTGTGGAAGCAATGATTTCATTTATGGGGATGATTGGAGGGGTAACACAAAAGTTCATACCTTTCTTTAACACCGACGTTTCGTCCTGTGACAACGGCCTGTCCGATAGATTGACACCCATTTGCCAGTGTTACTCAACTCCCTGTCTGTTCCCGAGTCTGACTTTCCTTCTTTTTTCGATAAAAGTTTGGAAAAATTCTCGCGTTGCCGCTGTTTACATTTGCCATGTTCATCCGCGTGCGCATGCGCGAAGGCGACTTCCACTTCCGACCAAATAGAGGGAGACAACTTCGATTTCAATTCTGATCGTAAACATTCAGATTCTTCTCCCATTTTAATTTGAGTGTACTCACATTGTCTAATACGTTCTCGGATTAATTTCTTCTCGGCGCTAGCTAATATCTTCACTGTTTTTATCCCGGGAACAGTTTTTCTTCCAAAATTCCATGGTAAATAATTCGGCTCTGAGTCCAAGAGCTTACTCAATCATGCATCAACCAGAGCAGTGAAACCTCCACGAGCGTATCGGTGTCTTAGTGTTTTAAGAAATGATATACAATGAAGTGATTGCCTTCAGTCAGTATCTTAGTATTTAAAGAATGATATACAATAAAGTGATTGCCTTCAGTCAT
Source organism: Dreissena rostriformis (assembly GCA_007657795.1). Classification (NCBI taxonomy): domain Eukaryota; kingdom Metazoa; phylum Mollusca; class Bivalvia; order Myida; family Dreissenidae; genus Dreissena; species Dreissena rostriformis. The sequence continues at coordinate 26,611 of VMBQ01001170.1, read as the reverse complement.
CACCCATATGCCGCATTCGTTGGGGAAGTTTGTAATTAATTGATAGTCCATAATATAGTATCCCTCTGTCCAACAGGACATATCTGAAGTTTGACAGAAAATTTGGACTAAGTTTGGGACACGGGGAATACTGTGCACAGCAGAATTAATGATATTGAATTAACGTTCTGCAACAATAGCCTAGGTATTATTCAAGTGCGACTTCCTTTTTGCGTAATCTTTATAGCCAATAGATACTATGCTCAAGACACACATTTGATGTCTTATCCTAACATTTCACATACGCCTTTGTCAGACAATTCCTCTTTGATTTAATTTTGCACTCCTCTTTTTTCTATCTCGTTCCCTCGACTAAGTAACTCGTTCTCATGACATATCTGCCCCTACTGCGCCGCTTTGATTTCTTTTTGACCTTCGACCTTGAAGGATGACCTTGACCTTTACCTTTCACCACTCAAAATGTGCAGGTCTTTGAGATACACATGCATGCCAAATATCAAGTTGCTATGATCAATATTGCAAAAGTTATGACCAATTTTCGAGACCTTAACGCAAGTGTGACGGAATTTCAGAAGGACAGACGGAAGGACAGACAGTGCGATCACTATATGCCACCCTACCGGGGGCATAAAAATACTATAATATGTTACGGTAGTGTATTTGTGTTAAAGAACAAGATATTTTGATAACTCGGTTGTTATATCATGATTATCATCACTTCAGTGTTTTGTGGTTGTAGGTTTGATACAAATAACAGTTGCCTAACCGGGCATATTTTACATCATTTAGCAATACATGTATCATTATACCAGAGCATTAAAAAACATAAGACAAAGAAAATGAATAGATTGTTAGGAGTTGAATAGCGTTGATAACAAACCTTAACCAATAAAAAAAGGCACCATATGGTATTTATCCGAACAAACAAATATCCGAAATCACTTGCAATTGAGATAAAAGCTTACAGCCAAATTAATAATTTATTGCAGAAGTGATTAGAGCGGCGAAAAGCGCATATAATTAAACTGCTGTTGAAGAATATAATTGAATCACACACATACTTAACACATAGGGTTTGACGTAAATTGCAATTTATTTTAATCCTATTCGAAATATAAACAAAGGCAGTAACTGACTTATTAATCCCAACGTAAACTATTTTTCAGAAAGTAATCAAGGTATAAAAAACAACATTTTTACTTCCTCTGTTATGTCGTCGAAAAAAAAACATGGAGACAAAAGCTTCTCACTCGGCGTCTACGCACAACATAAGCGGTGTCCATTTTGGTTTCGACGTCACTACGACTGCTACTTACGTCTCGGAAACTTACGAGTGAATTCTACGATATCGTAAATTTCGAATATTTATTGAAACGCAAAATGGTAAGTTGCAGTAATCGCAACTGGTTTACGAGTCGTAACATACTAACGAGAGCTTATTGAAACGGTCCTCATTGCCTCTTAAATGTCACATCAAATTTAAGTCCATTGCTAAATAAACTAAAGTACAAAGAGTGGTGAATTTGTCGCCAAATAGTACACCTTATGTTTTGATGGGATAGATTTTAAAATATCCATTCAATAGACCATTTCCAAATGGAGTATCAACCAGCTGGAGCGATGCAGGCGATGCATGTAAGGCCCCCTTAACCATGTTCCGAAGTTATCGGTTAACTGGGGAATAACCTGCTGAGTCTTTGACTATTCAGGGAGGCCAGAGATGATTCGGGAGAACGGGATTTCGGGTATTTCGGAACCCTGAAGTTACCGATATCTCAATACCTCAAGGTCTCAAGATCACACTATTCAGTATAAATGGACCAGTATAAGGAGCCGGTTCTTATTCGTGACTATCTTAATAGTGTTGTCTGTATTGTTACAGAAAACAATGTACTTAAGTACCTGAATAAACTTACTATCACATTTTGTAAGTGATGGAGCTTCTCTTATTTGTTGTCCACTTACACATGTCACAAATTTATCTGTAATACAAGGTGTTGTACCTGATGATTTTAAAGCTGCATGAATTGTTCCACTGTATAAAAAGGGTAATAAAAATGAAGTTGGCAACTACAGACCTGTATAAATGTTGTGGACAGTTTCAAAAATACTTGAAAGAATTGTATATAACCAAGTAGAAAACAATCTAAATAAGCAGAAGTTATTGTATGAGTTTCAATCAGGATTTATGAGATCTTTCTCAACCGACACATGTCTGAAAAATGACATGATTTGCAAAAAGCCTTTGATACTGTTGACCATATTAAACTTTTTTTTTATTCAATATAAGACATACAATGTTTACATGTATATGATCACAAAACAAAAAGAAATCATGCAGCAGTAATATTCAAACATGTTATACAAGATATGCTAATATATACTTTTTGACCTTGTGGTTTCCTTTAGATTTAAAAAAACGAACTGTTTTCTGTATTTCATGCTGAATATGAAATATTTCGTTAATATTATTATGTAGTTCACGGTGTTATTAACCTCTGGTATTTTAAAGGTATTTACTCCTAGTCTGATGTCTAAGAGGGATAGTTTAACATTTAATTTGTGTTTCTCTAGAAAGGTTGTCAAATGATTCCATAGAGTTTGAATATGTTTACATTCCCAGAAAAGGTGTCCTATTGTTTTAATATGTTCACTACACATATCACATAGATTTGTGTTGGAAAGCTTGCATTTAAAAAGATATTTATTTGTAGCTATGATTCTCTGAATGTATTTATATTGAAAATTTCTTAGTGTGCTATCAGTAGTTGATTTATATGGCATGATTAATATTTGTTTCCAATTAAATTCTGTTTCTCCGAGAAGATTTTGCCATATAGTTTGAGCTTTAGAGGTATACTTTTTGATAAACTGAAAATGATATGGTTTTCCTCTGATGTTATAAGATGGTTCGAATCATACTTATCTAGTCGTTAACAATGTACTGATGTTTCTGGTATACAATCATCATTGGATAATGTCACTTGTGGTGTGCCCCAAGGCTCAATACTTGAACCTCTGCTTTTTTAATATACATGAATGAAATGGCAGGAGTTGTAACAGTAAGCTTTTATTATATGCCGATGATTCTGCTATACTGGTGTCTGGCAAGCCTAAACTTGATATTGAGTGTTTATTAGCGCAGGATCTGGAAAGAGTAAGTAACTGGTTAGTTGACAATAAATTGTCATTACACCTGGGTAAAACAGAATCTATTTTATTTTGCTTTAAACCTAAGTTAAAGAAGGAGTCTAACCTTAATAGTTCGTGCAATGGTACAGTCATACAGCACACTGACTCAGTCAAATATTTGGGTGCTACTTTAGATCAATTTTTAAGTTATGAAAGTATGGATACATCGGTCATTAAGAAGGCAAAAATGCAATACTTAAGTTCCCATACAGAATGCAAAGGATTTTATCATTTGATACTAAACAAATGTTAATTATGTCCTTGATTCAATGTCCTTTGGTTATAACTGTTCTATATGGTATTATGGCATTTCTCAGAATCTGAAGAACAGACTCCAGGTTGGACAGAACAGGATCATTAGGTTTATTTTCAGACTAGATCAAAGAAGTCACATCAATAAAGAATACTTTTTTTTTTCAGTTGGGCTGATTACCAGTTGAAAAAAGAGTAGAACAAATTGTTCTTAACCATGTTTTCAAAATACACTCAGGTTCTGCCCCTAGTAACTTGAATGAGAATTTTATGCTAGCCAGTACTGTTCATAAACATAATACCAGATTTAGCAAAAGGTCATGTTTCAGTATCCCGAAAGTTAAAGTGTTTGGCAAAAAGTCCTTCTCATAAATGGGATGTTCTTTATGGAACAGCTTACCAATTGACATAAAAGATTTCCCCAATTTACAGACATTTAAGGTTGCAGTAAAAAAAGCATATTTTTAATAGCTTATAGTTTTATTGATAAAGCCTGTAATCTCCATGTGATGACTATTATTATTCAAATGATGTGTATTATTATTCAAATGTTAATTTGCTAATTTTACCACCTTTAAGAATATAGTAGTTGTTCCTTGCTAGGACATGTCCACAATGGAAATAAGGAAATTCCCATTCCATGTGTTGTGCTATCCTGGTTATATGAGTACATGCCCTGGTACAATATGATAGTAATTAATATTTGTTGAAACAATTATACATGTTTACCAAATGATATAAAAAGAAGCAACAATGATGTATTTTTTACCAAATGATAGTTTCAAACTGCTTTTAAGCTCGTGTTTTTTTAGCTGATCTGTGATATTTGCATTTGTACTTCATGATATGTAGTTATTTTAATTATGTTGTGTACCATGCCATGTGTATTTTATATACTGAAATAAATCTATCTATCTAAGTGCTTCCGGAAAAACAATATGCTTAACGTTGGTTGTTCACCTACCATTGATTCATAATTAATACAATTTTTAATGTATATACAATGTAGAATATGCAGAAAATGAGACCCCCGCCGTGTAATTGTCTAAAAAGACATGGTTGTAATATTCAGAATAGTATCCTGGACTATAGTTAAATATGTCGCTTTGGAATATACTATTTTATATTGCAAGGATATTAGTATTTGGCTAATTGCACTTTGTACTGATAGCTCAGCAGATTAAGTCTGTATATCAAGAAATCTTTCAGTTTGTGATACAAGCACCAAATTTGGCATATATACTCTTCAGTAACTATAGATTTGATAAAGCACGTTAGCCAATACAAAAAAATAAAATGGCGTCCGTTTTCAAGATGGCCGCCGTCAGGATTGAACAATGAAAAAAAAAATGAAACAAATTCTCTGAAAGGTTTAACTGCTGTGAAAATTACTTGATTTTGATTTCGTACACAACAATTCGACTAGTTTGAATTTAGATCTGTATCAAAAAAAGTTTTTTTTTAAAATTAAAAAAAGAAATGATTAGAGTGTATTTCAATGCACAATGTCAATACTGGTGACATTACTGCTGTTAAACTCGGCATGGGGTTTGATGTCAGATATGTGCGCCAGTGACGTGTTACATATCTTGATTACGTGAACACTATTAACTAAAAGGGAAAGAAAGGATGGTCCAGTTTATTTGCAAAATATAAACCCCGATTGAGCGTCACATTTCTTGTCTATAGAAAAAAGTATACAGCTTTCTGTGACAACCCTCGTAGGGATGAAATATTTCCTGAACCTAGTTGTATCCTAAATTTCAACGTGTTAATCTAAATTTAATGTGGTAAAAGGATGAACCCTTGGCCATAAATTAAGTCGATAATGGTAGTAGATATATCAAAGTATTATTTTTTTCAACATGTCAGACGTGACACTACTTGCTTCAAACTTTGAGAATGACTGGAGTATATGCTGCCTATGTCAAGTTCAGAAAGATTCAGATCTAGAAAGTCCGCCATCTCGCTATGAAAGTAGCAAAGAAACTGATGGCTATGCAATGATTGCAAGAAATGTCCCCTTGTTTAAAGCCATCAACCAGATGCCAAGTATTATGGACCCTGGCAGAATAGATCTAGGCAATGGCATTGAAGAAACCCTTCGTCAAAATAATGCAAAATACCATCAGAGTTGCCGGCTTTTATTTAATAATAGTAAACTTGAGAGGGCAAGGAAAAGATCTGCTAAAGCTAAGACAGCGTTGATCATGTTGTACCAACAACAAGTAGACGGACCAGTCTTGACAACTGTGTGTGTTTTTTGTGTGAGAAGAAAGATCCTATATCAGAAATTCGGCATGCCATGACAATGGAACTTGATGAAAGATTGAATGAATGTGGTAGAAACTTGCAGGATGGAAAACTGTTGGCCAGACTAGGTAGCCGTGATGTTGTTTCACAAGAACTTAAGTATCACCTTTCTTGTTTAACTGCTCTTTACAACCGGGAGAGAGCTTATTTGGCAAATGTGGACAGTCAGGAGTGCCAAACATCCCGAGAGAAAGAAGTCTATTCCATTGTTTTTTTCAGAGCTTCGTGTGTATGTCGTTGGAGCAAAAACATGTGCTGAAGGTCCCGTTGTGTTTCGTTTTGCTGATCTGATCGCCCTATATAATCAAAGTCTTACACAATTGGGAGAAGAAATGCCTAATGTTAACTCGTCAAGACTTAAAGACATGTTGTTGGCAGAGATCCCTGAGTTGAAAGCCCATAGGAAGGGGAGGGATGTTTTGTTGGCATTAAAACAAGATGTTGGCGAGGCTCTTTCCCAAGCCATGGACTATTCTAATGCTCTCGTTGTTACCACAGCAGCCCACATATTACGAAAACAAATGATTTAGCACAAAAGAGGTTTAAATGGTAGCTTTAATTATGATTGCATTGAAGATTCCGTGCCATTAATTCTTCTACAGTTCGTCTGCATGATAGAACATGGAGCTGATATAAAATCGCAGCTAAGGTTCGGCGCATCAAAGACAGACTTGGCAATGGCGTAGTTGCTCCAATACAGTTGCTATGCAAAATACAAAGAAGGAGCAAAAACATTCAGACATTCAAAGGACCGTGAGACTCTTTTACCTGTATTCATTGGCATGTCGACATACGCCAAAACCAGAAAACGGTTATTGGAAGAAATGCTTCATGACCATGGTATCAGTATTTCTTACGACATAGTACTTGAAGTGTCAGTTCAATAAGGAGATGCAGCTGTAGGTGAACTAAGAGAAACAAATCCAGTTGACAGCAAAGCTAGAAAAGTTCAAGAACTACCAGACTCGTTTACGAACGTACATCCGACCTACTTTACTAAAAAAACAAACAAACAGACATTTTCTTTTGTTAATTCAAGTTAAAAAGCACCGCAGAGTGGCACAATATAAGCCAGAAGGCCAGTATGAATGATATTTTCATAGTCAATTGAACGTTACTAAGGGGATCCCTATTAAGCGCACACGAGCATTTGCTTACAGACGGACTGACAGACAGACGGACAGGCAGATGGACGTTTCTTAAAATGGGATTATTCTGTCTTTTCTTTTAATTTCGAAAGCCACCTAAAAGCATGTCTTTGAGCCACGTAAAAGAAAAGATAGTCACAATTAAAAAAGAAAAGACGGAATGAACCTTATGTGGCTATACACAAGTATGGGGCTAATCTTTTAGTGTTAGACACCAAACGGCCATAAGTAATCTCAGACGGACAGACGCACGCATCCAAGCGCCACAATATAGTACGAACGTATGGGCGCAAAAAAAAACATAAAAAAAAAAATTTCACTTTAAAATTGCCCAAGGAGGGTATATATATATTTGTGTTTGTCTTATGCTTTCTTGTAAATGTGTATTTTGTGTTAATTGTGTAATTCAGAAAGTTTTTTGTCGTTCACATAAAAGAGTTTAATAGTCTCTTTTGCTGTACTTCTTGTTAAAAACAGAGTTTTGGCGGCCATCTTGAAAAAAATGCCGCCATTTTGAATTTTCAAGTGGCTAACGTGCCTTTTGAAGAAAGGGGTACCCAAAGGTAATTTATGCCAAATTTCATGCTTGTATCACTAAGTGAAAGATTTTTTCAATAATCAGCCCAGCTATGACTAAAGGAGGCACCGTAAGGGCACGGTGTTGTGGGTCAGGTGTTGTGAGTAGTGCAACGCCTTCGCATTTTCTAGTAAAGGGGATGGGTTAATGATTCTCATCTTTTTTGGATTTCCCGGGAATAATAGATGTAAATGAGTGAATACGTGTTCTTTTATTGTCTATCCGTTTCCTGTTGTTATACTTGTGTTTATAATACGCTCTAATCTGGAGAGTATAGCTAACATTAGGTAGAGGCTTATTGCGTTTAATTAAAAAAATAAGAGAGGTAATATACATTCTATATAAAACGCTTAACGTTGAAGTAGGTGGTTTAAAAACATTAAATATAGCACCTTACCTGTAAATAAGCAAATAAGTTTCATACATTTCAATAATAATGCTCAGTAAGTTGGATGGATGCACAAGCAAATGGCTATACGGCCGAGGGTACATGGAGATGTTGTGATACGTTTTGTTCATATTTGCCTGCATAAATCTTTTTAAACATTAGACGTTGTACACATTTGGCGGACGGACACTCAAAATGTCAATTTTAGTCAGAATTTAGAAATTTTATCTTAGCACTATCCAGGCCGAGTAACTTAATTTCAATAAATGTTGTATTGTAAACTCTGAATTTCTATCATATCTGAATAAAACAAATTAAGTAACTGCATCTGTGAAACGTCTAACGAAAAACTAAGTTGTATTTGTTATTGTTGTTGTTGTTGTGTTGTCTATTCACTATTTTGAAATACCTAGCGGATAAGTTTAGATTAAGATTGCGTTTTTTGAAACACAAAACGGTGTTAAGGCGTGTATCAATTATATTATCTTCTCGCATTTCTACCGTCGTCGTGTTTCAGTACGTTTAAACGAACTAGAGCTTTACCGTTGTGCCAGATAGACCCGATCGTGACAGTTGTAAAATAAAGTAAGTGGGTCCACAAACTCATAAACAAGTGCAAGAACGAAACCGGGTAAGAATAAAATAGGTTATTAAGGCGTGTTATTTGTGCTTAAAAGAGAGCATGTGATTATTGGCAAAAATTATAAATGGTTTCAATAATTAACCAAGGACGTTTAATTAGCAAATGTATCTTATGAACAAAAGCTATTATATATGCGTTTGCATTGACTTACATGCTTTGTGTAGCATATTTTTCTGTATTCATATATACATGATGCATAGTACATGGGCTTGGTTGGCAAATACAGAGCATGTCTGTCAAATATGTCGTTTGTGTCCGCCTTATTTGCTGTAAATATTTTCATCTTGCTAGACAACACCGGTGTTTATTTGTGGTGACTTCAAACGTCAAAGCATTCGTAAATCACATGTACATTTTCTAGAATGTACATGTTCTGTCGATTTTTTATGTATATACAACTAACATCTCTTGTAGAACTGAACATCTGCACCTTGGTGCAGATATCATTCAGCAAAAAACCTCAATATAACTGATAACAAGGGCTGTTTGTAAAACATGCATGCCCTCCATATTGGCTGTCAGTTGTAGTGGCAGCCATTGTATGAATACGTTTTTTGTCACTGTGAACTTGACCTTTGACCTAGTGACTTGAAAATCAATAGTGATTCACGCCAGTCATGATCCATGTACCTATGAAGTTTTATGATCATAGGCCTAAGTATTCTTGAGTTATCATCAGTAAACAATTTTACAGTTTTGAGTCACTATGACCTTAACCTTTGACCTAGTGACCTAACAAATCAATAGGGGTCATCTGCCAGTCATTATCAATATACCTATGACGTTTCATGGTCCTAGGCGTAAGCATTCTGGAGTTGTCATGCTGAGACCATTTTACTGTAGTAACTATGACCTATTTTACTGTAGTAACTATGACCTTGACCTTTGACATAGTTACCTGAAAATCTATAGGGGTCATCTGCGAGTCATGATCAATGAACATTTGAAGTTTCATGATCATAAGCGTAAGCTTTCTTGAGTTATCATCCGGAAACCATTTTACTGTGTCGAGTCACCGTGACCTTGACCTTTGACCTACTGATCTGAAAGTCAATATGGGTCATCGGAAAATCATGGTCAATGTACCTGTGAAGTTTCATGATCCTAAACGTAAGCTTTCTTGAGTAATCATTCGGGAACTATTTTACTGTGTCAGTCACCGTGACCTTGACCTTTGACCTAGTGACCTGAAAATCAAAAGGGGTCATATGCGAATCATGATAAATGTACATATTAAGTTTCATGATCATAGGCGTAAGCGTTCTTGAATTATAATCCGGAAACCATTTTACTGGTTCGAGTCACCGTGACCTTGACCTTTGACCTAGTGACCTGAAAATCAATAGGGTCATCAGCGAGTCGTGATCAATGTACCTATGAAATTTCATGATCCTACGCGTACTTCTTGAATTATCAGCCGGAAACAATTTTACTGTGTCGAGTCACCGTTACCTTGAACTTTGACCTAGTGACCTGAAAATCAATAGGGGTCATCTGCGAGTCATTATCAATGTACCTATGAAGTTTCATGATCCGAAGCTACATTATTCTTGAGAAATCATCCGGAAACCATTTTACTGTGTCGAGTCACAGTGACCTTGACCTTTGACCTAGTGACCTGAACATCCATATGGGTCATCTGCCAGTCATGATCAATGTACATATGAAGTTTCATGATCCTACGCGTAAGCGTTCTTGAGTGATCATCTGGAAACCATTTTACTATTTATAGTCACTGTGACCTTGACCTTTGACCTAGTGACATCAAAATCAATACGGGTCATCTGCCTGTCATGATCAATGTACCTATGAAGTTTCATGATCCTAAGCGTAAGCGTTCTTGAGTTATTATCCGGAAACCATTTTACAATTTCTAGTCACTGTGACCTTGACCTTTGACCTAGTGACCTCAAAATCAATAGGGGTCATCTGCCAGTCGTGATCAATGTACCTATGAAGTTTCATGGTCCTAGGCCTATGCGTTTTTGAGTTATCATCCGGAAACCATCTGGTGGACGGACGGACGGACCGACCGACCGACCTACCGACATGTGCAAAACAATATACCCCCTCTTTTTCGAAGGGTGGCATAATAAAGAGTAACATACGTATTCCCTGAAAATGCTCTGGCCATTTTTCGACTTCATGGTTTTGTAATAATAAACGATTTTTTGAAACATGTTAACGTCAGAATCATTTTTTTTAATTGTTATTTGTCCATAACAATCCATATAGTATAACGTAAACTATTACTTGTCTTGTTTACATTACAGTGCTCACAACATTACAAACAAGCACAGACCAACATAAACAACAAGAGATGTGTTTGTCAGAAACACAATACCCCCTTTTGAGCGATTTTGACCCATATGTTTGACCTTTGACCTTAGAGATGACATTGGCATTGACCTTTTACCACTCAAACTGTGCAACTCCATGAGATGCACACGCATGCCAAATATGAACTTGCTATCTTCAATATTGCAAAAGTTATGACCAAACTTCAAACAAGGTTAAAGTTTTGGACAAACAGAATGACATACAGACAGACAGGCCACAAACAAGATACCCCCTCTTCTTCGAAGAAGGGGGCATAAAAACTATATTGTGCGTTTTAAAAAAGTACACTTGATGTACTCGTAACTACCATGGTATTCCGTGTATAAAAGCATGCTTGGGTAAAATCTGCAGAACCTATATACTAGTGTCCATTCTTCAAAAAAATGGAACTATGGTATTATTTGACCCTGCTCGAGAAATCAACCAATACATCTATATAATATACATATACACGTGTACTCATAAACTAAAAATGAATTTGAATTTGAGGTTGCAACGTAAACGACCTCTCTAGACCGGATTTCGAAAACTGTTTACTTTTTTTATAAAACGCCACACACAAACTAACTTGCGAAACCGGTTCTTTTGCTCCTGCCCATCAGGCGGCGTTCCAACGAGGAGTATTTATAATTCAATACTTTCTTTTTTGCACACAAACACAGTCGTTTTTTCACTGCATTTCTGTTAAAGGCGTCATTCAGGACTGTACGTGTTCATATTAAGAGTAAATACAATTATCTATCAGATTTGCAACCATTGCATAGTTGAATCATGAAGGGAATTTGTGTATTGATAGTGTTTCTGTGTGTCTGCGTATGCCTGGTTGCGCCTACGCTGGGTTCATCCACCATAAAACCACGGCCAACGACACCACGGCAAACAACAGCAAAACCAACAACAGCAAGGCCAACAACAGCAAGGCTAACAACAGCGAGGCCAACAACAGCAAAGCCAACAACAGCAAAGCCAACAACAGCAAGGCCAACAACAGCAAGGCCAACAACAGCAAAGCCAACAACATCAATGCCAACAACAACAATGCCAACAACACCAAGGCCAACAACAGCAAAGCCAACAACAGCATGGCCAACAACAGCAAGGCTAAGAACAGCAAGGCCAACAACAGCAAGGTCAACAACAATTACTACGCCACCTCTACCGCGTGGCGCATGTGAAGTGGTTGGCCAGATATACTATGAAGGTAAAGTACCCTTTGTTACAAAACGTAACATAATATGTTAAGACACATTAGCGCCACAAGGGATTGTCTGATCACAATCCAGTAAGATCATTGTCATGCACAACTTGGCAAAGTTACAAATAAAATGTACATTTCCTTTAGTCTTGTTTTAGTGCATGTTTTCAGTGCATTGTACAAAGAAACAAAAGACACATTTAAGGTAAAAGAAACGCACGAAAAATGTATACTGGAGTTATAATCGTGCTTTACACATGACCATTATTACACATTTAGTTAAAACTAAATAAATATACCAAGTCTGGAAAGTCTGAAGATTATGTTTAAATGAAAAAACAACACAACGATCCAATACATAAAACTTGTTTTGTCAAGAAATATCACCATGAATCAAACGAATTCCAAAATAGAGTAACGGTTGTTGAAACGATGTCATACTACCGAATAAGTAATCTTCATATTACGACGCGGATTCCCAGGCTCCGGTCGAAACCTTATATTGTATTCTAGTTTTTCAACTGATATACTAACATCAGTTGCACATATATCACATAACAAACTTTGAATGAGTTACAGTCATTTTAACGGCCAGTCGTAAAAAGTCCCGTTTTGAAACAATATTGGATACTAATTTGTAGACTCAGTTAAATTTAACATTTAAAATCGCTTTTATAACAATCCAATATTTCGGTATTGTTTCATTTAATGGATTAGTACACGTAACTTGTCTACTGTCTATCATATCACACAATGCCACATATTTATGTTATCAGTAATTCTTAAACAAAGCAACCATTGTATGTATACTACGCAAAACTATACATAATTGTATTTATTGAAGTCTTAGCTGGTTAGCTGTCGCGTGTGAATACCACGTAGACATTGGCTATACCTACACATTCTGATTGTAGTGGATCATATCGTAACATTTAATTCGCATTTATCTCTAAGTGCAGTGGATAAACTTGTAAAGCCTGCGTTGTCCATCACGCCCTATTATCCATCTGTCCAACACGGTCCATCACGCTAAATTACCCTGCTTACCATCCCATTATGGCCGACACAACATCCAAAATACATGTACACCTATTGAGCGCAAGGTCAAACTATATTTTGTAAAGATGTTACACTATTATTGTAGTATGTCCGAAATCCTTTCAAAACATGCCAGACCGGGAATTCGCCGGAACAATACAATTAAATATATATATTGTTCGTACCAGTGCATTATCGTGTTGTCTGGCAGAAAACTATTGTTCGTTATTGTTCAAATTATATAGCATAACTTTATAAACAATACTGCATAATTCAGCAACATATTTGAATAATGTGTTTAGTTTATTTAAAGGAATAATTAAACTACGATTACGAGTCTGTTCATAGAACCAAAACATCAAACCTGATTCATATTTTATGTTCACGTTATCAACATATGCGTATTAATAACGAGGTTACAGTAACGAGTTTCGATTCTATGGCTGTCGTTTAAGGTCATAGGGTTATTTTTAACTACCACAATGCGGACTAAGTACGGTCGGACAGATTCTTTGTAAATAATAATGTATCCGAATGTGTTCGTCCTGTTCGTCCCCCCCAACGTTTTTGGCGACGTCTGCATTTGTGATATTTCTCAAAAACAGTGTGTTCAAAATAACAATCTTACATGCATATTTGTTACAAGAGGCGTATGATTCCGTTATTGAAGCAAAATACTTCTTCTAAATATCGGTCACAAAATTACTCAACATAAAGAACATGCGTGTGTGTAATGAAAGGTGTTTTAAGAAAATGATTAACAACCGGTATTATGTTTATAGGTGCATCGATTTGTAGGGATTTGGAGAATTGCTACGGACGTGTTTACATGGGAGGGTCTGTCACCTTCTGGGATGACAGGTATTTTCTAAATGGTCAGCCGCCCTGCAATGGTCAGCTAGTGGACATCCCGGGCCAGTGCTGACACAAGTGTGTCACCGCCAAAACTGCACCGGGCCAATAGTCAGCAGAACAAAGAGTGCTGTCCAGATAAACACTAAGTCAATATGTTTAAATGTACTTAGTGGAAATGTTGCGTCTATTAATTCATTCAAAACAAAGTTAGAGAAAAAACAAACACAACAAATAACACTATTATATGTTAATAGTACCACTGTTTAAATCGCTTTCAAGGAAAAATGTACAATACATGACAAATTGTTCTTTAAAAAAATGTGTGAACATTACCTATAAGCTAATACAAACATGTTCCAAATAACAATTGTTATGAAAGAAGTTTGAATTTATTAGTATACGTCGTGTCGTTCATATATCGACTTATTATAAAAAACGTAACATACTTTTAACTATGATTTTTTGTTTCAAATAGAGAACGTAATGTGCTGATACCTAATTGACACGAGTATTTTTTCTAAACACGCTCTAGGCGTTCTTGCGGCGCTGTCGGCCATTAGTTTTGCAACTTATACATGTTAGAAGAAATGTTTCATATAAATAACGACCCATGCGAATTATATATTACAGGCATCCTCCATTGAATATTATCTCCCTGATATGATATAACGTTATTTTTACAAATTGATATCTGGTCCATCAACTGTTTACTAATATCAGTCACATGTATCGCATTAAAAATTCATGGACCGTATTATTGCCTCAAATATATTATAAAAATGATGAAATCTAGAAACAGTATCAGTCGACAAATTTCTCCTCAGATAGTAAATGTATTATTACTATACACTACATGACAATACATACAACAAAACCACGCTTTATTCTTTACTCCCTTCAAGAAATCGTGAAAGTGTTTCCAAGTGTTTCCGGTCAGATGATTATTCATTGAGAATCGTTTGCTTAATTAATTGGTTATTTTGCTGGTGTTATTAATTTTATAACTTAATCAAGGATGATGGGTAGTAAAATTGCTTAGCATATGTGTTTGCTGTAACCTTCAGATTGATAGAAATGCGTTCAAGGTACAGGTAACACACACAAGTCAAAGAGAGGGGTTTTGAATTGAGAAAGCTTTTACACCAAATATCATACAAAATGTTCAGCCCTTTAAATTTAAAAAATGCAAATAAACCAGATGCGTAGGTCAACTGTAAAAGTCCGTATTGTACTTGTCCTTAGTCAGCTTGGTCATGGACAATTTTCCAAATACATTGTACATAAACTTGTCTTAGCTATGTACCAATCTATACTAAGGTCACACAGGGAAATACATGTACACAAACGAGTAAGATGTGAAGAATGGCATTATATTTACATACTTAATAGATTATTAAACTTAACATAATTGTTTCTTTTCAATGAGTCGTATCAATGATTTAAAGACAAATCTATTTCATGACTGAATTTAAGCTCTCAACAAAAACACATCCATCATACAAGGAAATCAATAAGTCCGTACATACAGAAGTTAAGAAAGGTTTAAAGAACACACATAATTACTGAAATCAAATAATTATTGCAGTTGTATGTGTTATTTAATATGGTTAAACGCATACACTATGTAAGATTGATTAAGAGATGATGAACGTATTATTTAACATTTATTATACTAATCCTTTTTCAATTCAGGAATTAAAAAGCGCTTCTCCTGTTAAATTATAATAATACAGTTCACAAAGCAACAACTACCTAATAACTATTAGTATAAGCATTCCTCCCATAAGTACCATTCCTCCCAGGAATGGAAATTATTGGTTGCCCGTGTGCCGGGGCCAATTTTGGCCCGGGCTACTCCATTTCAAATGTTGGAAGTCCGGCCGGGCATTTAGCTTTTATAAACATACAGCATTTTTTAAAATAAATCAGTGCAATAATCAGTTTAATAATATTCATTTTTAAGACCTAGGAAATTATTCAATGCAGATTCATAATAAGACATAATACTCAAAAAATGTGCCATGTTAGCAATGTTGTTGTTTTATTATATATTATTTTATTTGAAGAAAGAATAAGATACACATGACACGGCATGTACATGGTACTTGGCTCGTTAGTCTTTAGCTGAGCAACCAAAATACTAAAGATGATAAATTGTAAAAAGTTAGTTTCCATCCTATATGCAATGTATACATTCACAACTTAAAATTGTATAACAAAATTAAATCACATAGATTTTTCTTTTTATATTATCATACGGTTCATGATCATACAAAAATAACATAAATATTTGTGCATAGCATTATAGTACTATTATAAGCGATGAAGGCACATTAAGACCGTATGCAAATGTCGTCATAATTATATCAAAATTACGTTTAGTGCTAGTATTTGCATTGGTAATCGTATGAGCTATGCATGTATGTTCACCCAATACCAGATCAAAATAACTTATGACACAAAATCAAGTAAAAAACAAAACATATCAAGTTACATAAAGAACAAGAAAATACACACTGCATACACATATTAAGATTCGTGTGTACTAAATGACACACACACAATCAATAAGCAAATGAACACATTGAATAACAAAAGCAAAGCAATACGTTTGGAAATTATCTTGCTTGTTCTAAAAGCAAAACACATCGTACCAAATATGGTAAAATTAATTTAATATGCTTTGAAACTATTTAAATATGTTTTGATTATATACATACCTCATATCTCAAGTGGAAAATATTTACATGGCATGCGTTTTTAGTAGGGCAGATTTATACATTCATGAGCGTTTGAACGAAAAAGTCTTTTTTGTAGGAATATTATATTATCGTAATTATTGAAAATAAAAATAATCATTGAAATAATAGGACTTATGGCTAAAGGACAAGGATGCTCACACACTCTACTTTTGTCATGAAACTAAAATATTTTAAAATTGCTTATTTTATGACAGCTAGAGTCCGGACGAGCTGTTTTGGCGAAATTTGACTTCAACCCCTAAGTATGATAATGACCATACAGGTGGTAGGAGCGACACGTTGTGTCCTCATGAAGGTCATTTATTGTAATTTTTTTTTATTTTGCATAAACATTTACTAAATTAAAGTCTAGAATACGAGTGGGACACGTCATCTGATGACGGTTTACATTTTTGTGATTTGGTGAAGTTATTTTAAAATCCATCTATACAGGTCAAAAAAACGAGAAGACATGAATGTTCAAATGTTCAATTATTGGACTTCCGTATTGAATGCACTTTCCGAAAGATTGGTAACGATGCGAAGAAAACTGGTTGTGCAAGGAAGCAGAAAAACGCGCGAAGCCGTATTTTGAGAAATTTAATGACAATAACTCTAAGTGCCCTGTGCGATCTGGATGGTTATTGAACGTGTCCTATATTATAGGCTCATTAACGTTTTCAAAAAGTTTGAAGTAGAAGGTGAAAATTGATCGAGTTAACGGGCGTAATTCATCAATCATCAATGAGCCATAATTTGGAAGGATCAAGGAAAAAAAAACACAGGTCTTGCTGTATTTCAAATCTACCAATTATATTGACTTTAAACTAAATTAAACTTGATACAAATGCTGGTATAGTACATTGAACAGCCCAGAAATGTAATGCACCTTACATAGATTGCTTTTGAAAAGAAGAGCAAAAAATAAACATGATAACATATTAAACGTTAAAGTCATACTCTAATGTTTTTAATATCACACATTCATGAAAAAGTTATAATAAAATACCACAAATCGATATATAAAAAATAATCTGTTTTTAGATAACATATCATATTTCATCATAAACATGTTAAAATAGTGTTTTTTCGAGAACCCTGTCATATCTGAGTTAGTGAATAATTTTGTTTTTTTTGGAATCATTCAGTTTACCATTATTGTCGAACACTGAATTTGCTTTCCGAAAAAGCTAGATATATCATAACGCTATTTTGCACAATTAACAAGAACACGACTGCCAGACTCTAAATCGTTACACTTAAACTGACAAAGACATTTGTGTTCTATGGATGAATCATACCATATGGGCCACTTTTGATTCTTATATGTGCAACCTAACACCTAAACTAAACTGATCTTCGTAATAAACTATTTAACAATATGTTTCATCTCGATACGCATTCTTAATCACTATGTTATACGCATTGGCACTTTAAACCGTTAGCTATTTCTTCAATAACAAACTCTAACCGGTCAATTATTTCTCAAATTAATAACACAAACATATAAGACTTTTCGTTAACTGTACGTAAAAAAACTATCACTGGTATCGGATAATAATCACGGGCCTACACATACGTCTTCATACTAATGTATACATGAACATATTCGTTACGAAACTTGCAATATGCATAATAATATGCAACTTGAAAAGTGCTATACCATCAAGCATGGTAGGGCGATTGAATATTGTGAGACCCACGTACAATGCATTGTTGAGATATGTACGTATTTATTGTTTAAAGTAAGAAATACTGTTATTCTATTGCGGATGAATCGGGTGAGTTAAAATAAACTTGACATATAAAACAAATGTAATAGGCATTATATTGAAAAAATACTTTACACAAAAATAATAAAGGATAAAAAATTTCAATTAAAAAAAAATAGTTTAATTGTCTGCAAAATGCTATAAATATATGGCATTGATATTATAAATATATTACATTTACAATTAACTTTCTAAATCCTACCCTGTCCACCTATGCTTTAGCCTGCTGTATGTTTGCTGTATTATGGAGAGAACAAGGTGTAATACACGATGTTCACTACCAGAGACTTTTAAAGTTTCCAGTTACAAAACAATGTACACATATTTGCATCTAACCAACTGCTACTTTAAGGTCCAATTTACTTAAACACTACTGGAAGCAATCAAGCATACTAATCATATACTGGTTAACGGAAAGAAATGCCCTATAATACTTGCATTGTATGGATATCGAGGGCTTAGCGTGAAACTGCTGCATCTTTTCACATTTCTATATCAGATAAAATAGTTTTGCCCTAAACCCTTGATATGCGTATGCAAAAAAAGAAACGCATAGGTAAAATATTGTAAAGTACAGCAAAAAACGCTATCACTCAGCCAACATACAAAACACAATATAAAGGAAAGTCATTTGTGGACTAAAATGGCCGGTCATTGTCGGATGACGAAATGTAATAAAATATCAGTCTGCAAATGCATCGAACTGCTTCAGTCTTTCATTGCCATATAATTTGGCCATTTTATTTTCATGCAAATGTGAATGGCAAGTCTAAACTCAAATTGCATACAAGAAATTTCATTACATGCAACTTTTTTATCAACCATGAACTAAATTTTGAATACGGGAAATCTAGACTTGTTAGTTTGACACAATTCAGACAAATTCAGGTTCAAGATTGCAAGAACATCCAAGATATTACCACAACAAATTTGATGAGGTTATGTTACCTTTTTTATATTTATTTTTCATTTTACGTAAATACCGTAGAAGTTCATCTCTTCATTTTCTTTAGATAAAGATTTAGATTCAGATTAAGTTATAACATTTCCGTTAATGCCACACTCCTTAAAAATGTATATACATTTGAAGTAACAATAAACAGCATACCTACACAAATCTCAAATATACATCAGAATAACTTTTAAACAATTCCGTCTTTGCATCTCCCAGTTGTGGGATGGCAAACTCCATAAAATATCATCAAACAGACGACGTGCACACAAAATCCCACTGGAAGACAGAGCAGGATCAAAGCGTCTTTACTTTTCCCTAACTGAGGAAGTCTATAAAAAGCCAAGATGCCAGCTAACAGAGTGTTCTCTAAGTAAATGACGACTTACAAAATCGTCATTGATTTCTTTGTGTTTGATCCCTGCAGATTAAGAAAGAGGAAGAACTGAACATACGAGCAAAATCCATAAAACAGATATTTCCATTTCTTTGAAACAACAGTTCCTGTAAATGTCGGGTTAATCTTCAAGATCCAAATGAACATAATGACCAAATGAACGAAAAACATGATGCTGTTGATGATACTGCCTATCAACTCAAAGAACACAGGGAAAAGCATAACACAGACAAAACGTGGAACGATACAAGAACCCGTGGACAGGACAAATATTACGAATGGTAGTAGTTTTATATCCTCTTTCCTGGCTACATTTGCTCGGTTGCATCGATAATATGCAGAATAATTCCACGCGATACTGACTGAAGATAGGATCATACTGNATACAATTATACATATTATGTAAATCATCATTCCAATAATAACTCTGACACATGACACTGCCATAAAAATTAATGCATCTTCCTTGAAGCTAATTACAACAAAAACCAGATTTATAAAAAAAAAAAAAATATGACATGTTTATGTTATTTCTGGAAATATTACAAGTTTGTATACCATAATCAACTTCAAATAAAAATTGATTTTCTAAAACCAGGTTTAACTGTTTTGATAAATTGGAGCCAGATGTGAACAGATGGCTGATAAAACCCTCTGGATTTCAAAAGGTCAAGACCACCAAGTCTAAATAAATCTGCTTATCCTTACGTCTCTCATAGGAAAACGGCTGGTCAAACGCGTATGTGATATACAACTGTAAGGCCAACTGCGGGGCAGACTCCAAGAACGCCTCTATAAAATTAAACATGCTACAATCCCTCTGGAGGTTGCGTGCTCGGCGTTTGTACCAATCATGCATTGGTTTCGATGAAGTTAGGGCTGCCTTCATGAAGTAGTAGGTATACTGCAGTGTCCTGTTAATCAAAATGAAAACCCTGTCAGTCTTATATGTACATTCTACATGATTCTACGTCTTGCTGTTATTTCCTGATCTATAAAAAAAGTCCCAATGCTGAGTGCAGGGTTGCAAATAACAGTCTTGATTTAATTTGTCTTATAAGGTTAGAATAAAGACATTATATGCATTACTGCAGTTGACTGACTAATAAAACAACTTTTGTCATTGCATACAATAATAACGTAACCATAGAGGCTTAAGCCCTTGTAGCTATATTCCAATGCATCAGAACTCCAGATCAGTGTTTAGTTTTATTGAATAAATACTTATACATGTACATGCAAATTAAATCCTTTATCTAAATTTCATTAAACAATTGTCAAAGTATTGGTCACATGATTTTGCAGTAATTCAAACATTGTAGTGCATAGTGATAGCGCGTCATCTCCTAAAAGCTATTGTTTTAAATCATGCAGTTTTTCTTAGTAATCTGAACCACTGTTTCCATGCACCTGTTGTATACAATTTCCCCAAATGTTAAAAACTATAGTTTGTCTAAAATAGGGAAGATGAATACACAATTACAATGCATGTTGTAATATAAAGTAATGTCTAAGTTGACCAAGATATGTGTCAATAGGACAAGGATGCTCGCACATTCGAGTTCGTCTTAATACTCTACTAATGTAAAAAACAATCTGTTTTATGGAAAAATTTGACTTTTGTTCTCGGTCTGCTATTTAAACATTGTCTGACAAATTGATAGCTGAACATGGTTATTTCAGTTTACCGTTTACTTCATTAGGGATGGGGGTATACTTATTCATATAAAAAAATCAAACGTACTAAGTAAATGGTAACAGGTGCTGTTAAGAATGAGCAGCCTCATAAGTGTTCTAAAGTATGAGCTGCGTTATGCGAAAATGGGTCATACGGCATATATTGAGAATGACATGTTCAATCACGCAGTCTGATCAGGAACTACCCTGTCCGCTATTAATTCACGCATGGTTTAGAGGTGACATGAGATGACAGGGTAGCTCCTGACCAGACTGCGCAAATGCGTAGGCTGGTTTGGAACTAAGCTGGCCACATATGACATAAGACCCATTTTTGCATGACGAGGCTGGTATGCTACCTACCTGCATAGCATGCCAAACATTCCCAGAGTTATAAAGCTGAAAAACGTTCTTAACCACCATTTTAAATCTAAGTGCTCCGTTTCCGAGGAATCACTCGAAATACCAACGTCCACTTCTCTATCATTGTCAGCATCGTTCCTGTTCCTCCTCGCCTCACCTTTAGCTTTAAAGTCTATGTAATGCCACGAGATGTCTATTAACATGATCAAGAATGCAGGTATACACACGAATGCAATTGTGTGGTGAGCATATGACCTATGCCCTGAAACGATACAAATGTAAACCAATTGCAATTTAAGAACAAGTTTAGGTGCAAAGCGTTTATACATCAAATTGAGTTTTGAATTAACACTTTGTCTAAAATATACGGCAGTAAAAAAAATTAATAAGTACCTTAGTATTGAAAGGAACAACCTCAATTCTGGTCGAGGATAGTTCAAGAAGCAACGCATTATACTTTTTAAACGTAACACATTTTTGCCTTAAGAACAAATGGATTTCAGGGTTGTGATTTAGAAACAACTCAGGGAGGGAAATACCAAACCCTTGTTACTGGGTTCATCAAGTCTGCACGTCTGATTAGGTCTAGTAATATTACGAAGAGTAATCTGGACAAGTAATCTTGTTATTCACAAAGATAAAATCAACTGGAAGGAATCAAAATCACAACCCTGGGAACTTCATTTTAATTTCAAACTTGTGTATAATACCAGCTTAGTTGGTAGAGAGCTGGACTACAAATCTGACAATGCAGATTCAATTATTGGCACGGAAAAATAAATTGTGTGGGAATTGGTCATTAAATCTGTTCTATGGCTGTTCTCCCCTACCCCTTAATAAACTAGGACAGTTGTCAATAACTGGCATAAGTATGTGTACAAGTTAGCACTAGTAAACAAGCTTACCTATAAAACTGCAGATGGTTAACTTACTGCCATGTTATAAATGAAATNAAAAAAAAAAAAAAAAAAAAAAAAAAAAAAAAAAAAAAAAAAAGCGAAATATCAAAATAGTTTCATCCTTGCTAAGAGAGATAACCCTACATTAAAATGGAAATTTGGCAATGATTTGTTATCTCCCTAGCTAAATCTCCTTCATAAAATATCTGATTTTTTTATCTGACCACACTAATAATGTGCTAACAAACGATAGACGGTTAACAATTTACTAATGGTAGCACAATTATGTTAATTGAAGAAAACAGTAAGAAAGTTCATAATTATTTTAAAATATTAAACAAGAGCTAAATGCATACCAGATAAATGATAGGCCCATACTGTGGATACAGACATAAACATCGCTTGTTCACCTAAACATTTCTTTTATTTCATACAAAACCAAAATCAACAATGTTAAGGATTTTTAAAACCGTGTTACATAAACATACAGTAGCAAAGATATGCAAATCAAACACATGCATACAATGTACAACAACACACAATACTATAATAGTTGTTGAAATGTAAAACTATGGGTAAAAACTTCCTTACCATCTCTGTTGTATTTTATGGTCAGAGCAATATCCGTGTAAATGTCGTATCCATATAAGAACAGACCAATTATTGGCAACAGTGTTTTCCTCAAGCATTTAAAATGCTTGTTTTTCCAATTGCATGCGGATCCTTCGTCTCCAGAGTGTGTTGGCCCTCTCCCCGGGATGCGGTTTTCATTATTATGTTGACGGTCCATATTGAAAATATCTGAAAGCGTATAGGGAAAAAGTCCGGAAAACTATTATTGTATAGAAAATTTCTACGTCTAAGGCCCGTTACTTCGCCATAAATCAATGGACCGGAAAAAAACTCGAACTTAATCTGTATGTCATGCAGGCAGACTCACATACCAAAACACAGGTAAATATCTGAAAGTGTTTAGGAAAAAAACTCCGGAAACGGAAAACCCGACTGACGGACAGTTCAACTACTATTTGCCACCCTACCGGGGGGGGGATAAAACACATACATATTTTTGCACAAGAACCACAACAAAGTTATATTTTATTAAATATACTTCTGCCTTAAATACCAGTCATTAATTTGTCATATTTTCTACAATATTCACATCAAGAGAACAGTACAAAACCTCAATTCAAACTTAAACATTGAGCGGAAGCTGTTTTCTATTTTTAGCAACAGTGACCTAGGCGTTGACCAACTAGCCCTTAATGAAAGCCAAAGCTAGATATGGATAAAAGCTTTCTATATGAAAAGTGTCACCAAGATTGGTCAATGCAAACTTATGTTATTGACTGGAAACCACCTGGTTGTCTTTTTGTGTTACAGTGAACTAAACCTTGATCTGACAAGCCTCAAATGCAACTGTAAATCTAGGTCTGGGTGTAAGCTACTAACATTAACTGTTTCATTGCAATACCTCCATCCAACCTCAAGTTAAAACCATGTTTCTATTTTTAGTTACAGTGAGTCTGAACCGACTTGCCCTAAATACAATCCCGTGCTAGGTCGCTAAGCAAGTTTGCTATACACACCGTTTCATCAAGACTTGTACCTTAAAAGAATAAGGTTATTGACAGGAAACCATATGCTTGACACCGCCTACCCGCTTGCTTATCTTTAATCCAGGGGTTTGAACTTCGTTGCAAACCTGGTTAACTACTGCATACTAATATATCCTCATGCTTGACACATAAGCCCTGAGTTTTATATCAGACTTAGGAAATATAATTGGCATTGAGTAAACATTATAAAATATGTGTGTCACACTGATTATTTTTTTAATTAGCATACCAGTTGAGTTTCATATGATTTTGCAAATAAGCCATGTCTGACATAGAGCCAGTGCGGGTATACCAGCCAATTATGGTGCAAAAGCATGCTGTGTGTATGCCTTAAATAGAGGATATTTGTTGAATTTGGTGGAATATCGAGTTTAATTCACGAGTGATCATAGAAGAAATATATTTTATATGATCACGATATTCCACCGAATCCAACACAGTTTCTTGTTATGTTATGCCTTTTTTCCGTTTATTTCCATTGTAAAAGAGTGTAATTGGTTTATTTTGCTGGAATAATGACGTCAGTTCGTAAAAAATGACGTCATTTTACAGTAAAACAGTGAAAATTATCGATAAATGTCACTGTTAATTTTCACTGTTTGAAACAGTGAATTATTAGTTTTAATTCACTGATATTTCTCTATAAACCAACGGAAAGCATAAAATAATGTTTTATTTCATCTGTAGTGTTATTATTATGTAACTGTTAGGTGTTATTTAAATGTATGTCATTATAATTTTTATTGAGATAGGTCACTTAACTTATATTACTGAAATTGGCATCTAATTCCAAACACAAAACGTATGTATGTCAGAACACTTTAAAGTAATGAACAAGACCTGTACTTAGAAAGCGTGCTCGACTATTCTTCCGCAGCTATGATATGCAAATATTATGTCAGTCACCTGATATTATAATCACAAAGATTTATTAGATTTAGAATATTTTATTTAGTTAAGTTATATATTAAAACAAGAAATGTGACCATGCAAAGAAACTAGATATTCCAGTTTTTACCAATGATTTTTTTCAATTTAATTAACTTTGAAAGCAAGGTCTGCATTTAAGCTACCTACGCACCAAATCCATCAGAATTTGATGTGTGCAGTGGAAACCATTTTCTATTGTTAATAACAATAACAAACTTGCTCCAAATGCAATCCCTCTCTAGATTAGACTGTAAGTAACCTACACAAACAATTTAAGCACAATATCTCCATCCTAACTGAAGATATTGACCGCAAAATGTTAAGCTATTTTTAGCAACAGCGATCTTGACCCAACTAGCCCCAAATGCACCTCCATCTAAGATCTACATGTCATCTAGAGATGGGAGCTGTTGGACGTAAACGTTTACATGAATTTCTTA
This sequence comes from Dreissena rostriformis, assembly GCA_007657795.1. Classification (NCBI taxonomy): domain Eukaryota; kingdom Metazoa; phylum Mollusca; class Bivalvia; order Myida; family Dreissenidae; genus Dreissena; species Dreissena rostriformis. Next base: position 880 of record VMBQ01001170.1, on the reverse strand, counting down.
GGTACAAAAAGTACAATAAAGGGCATAACTCTGCTAAATTGCAGGTAAAATCGACTCAAGGGCAAGTTACCCTATAACGCGATTCAAAACCTTTTAAAGTCAGCAGTTAAAAATTAAAACATTCGTAAGGCTTGCTCTGTTTATGTCAGTATTTTTTTATTTGTTCATTCATTTAGTAAAACAGAACATAATATCCCTTTAAAAATGTTAGTTTTATAGGAAAGACACAACAGCCTACATATGACATCATATCAATGTAACTATGAGAATATTAAGAAAAATATATATTATTAGAAAATATCTGGCAAAACATGCACGTTCTGAAATACCGGCACCTGCGCTAAGTTTATTTTTAACAAAATGTCAATTAATTGAACCAGAAATTGGAACATTACAGAAAATTTGAAGTGTTTAATCCCTGGAATTGAAAAAAATACATACTTTCTCATGAAACATTAAATTGTATGGGTCATTTATTAATTAATGTGTTCACATATTTAACTTTTTTTTAAAGAAAATATTGTGTTTCAACATGCACATTGTAGATACAACAAGGTGTCACTGAAACGGGTTTCCATTACACCAAAAGAAGAGCATGTCAAATAGTATTGAACCGTTAAACGCAATATTTACCAAAGTAATAAGAAAATTATTTGTCGATAAAAAAGTAAGCACACTAACCAATTGCAACAACTACGAGCACAAATTAAAATTATAGTATAATAACGGTCCATTTTGAATATCATTTGCAAACACCGACAAGGGCATCAAATTGGTATCTCAATGACATGAGTGTTGGCATGTAATACACAATTTTATCCTACTGACTGCTGCTGGAAAATAAAATAAATATATTTGGATAAAACGGTACACGTGACTA
>VMBQ01001169.1:182907-208047 GCA_007657795.1 Dreissena rostriformis | reverse complement strand
GGGGGCAGGCGTTGCGGGGCGTATATTAATTACCCGATACGGTCAATACATGGAAATTAATTAAAAATGAAATGAAAATAAATGAAATTTAATTTAAAGTGAAAAATATTCAATTTAATGTGGTTTGCTTGATAATTTAATACATGCTCGTTGAAACCAATGTACATTCTTTGTTTGTCTCAAACACAATGAGACTGGTACAAGTTTCTGAACTGAATATCTGCTTATATTCTTCATTTAAATTGAGTTTCAATTTACATGAAGTAGTTCAGAAGATATTCAGTAGAAAAACTTTGAAAAAAGGTCAGGCCGTGGTACACCTTGTTATTGAACAGTTCATATCTGCCTTTGCCATAAACTGTTATTTTAATTATGTTTCTTAATCAAGTATTAATGTGAAATTAATATAAAACTAGAAATGGCGCGGCAGATGGCGACGCGTATCCCCACGCCGCATAGATGTTATATTAAAAGTCAATTTCGGGTCGAGATAGACCGTGTTGACATAAGAGAAGTTTAGTATTAAAGTGACGTCACGTCAATTGGTGAATACATGAAGAAGTTACATTAAAACAAAATGTTGGGCCCCACACAAACCCCCATTCTCATCTATCTTCTCCTACACTATTAGCACTAGAACACTGAAACTTACCCACATGGTAGCTATGAGCATATGTGCGACGGTGAACTATTTGGAATTTTGATCTGGCCCCTGGGTCAAAAGTTATTATCATGTGCGTCGCATGTTGTTAGTGAAATGATTTTTGTTTACCCATTTTACCCATTAATTTACACATAACTTTTTACCCAGGGGTCAGATCAAATTCCGTCACCGTTTCCGTCGCACATATGCTCATAGCTACCATGTGTGTAAGTTTCAAGGTTTTAGTGCTAATAGTGTAGGAGGAAATATGGTCCGATCCACATAAAAAAAGCGGAGATCAATACAATATCCACACGCTTTTAAAAGCGTTGGGATAAAAAACTAAATGTTGAAAAACAAATTGAAATTGATTAATTGATATTTAACTGTTCCGGTAATGTTCTCTTTATTCCTAAACTGATCTATTTTTTTTATTAAATTTTCCAAATTAGTGTATTTTTTTAATTGAACTGTAAACAGAAGACACATATATTTATTCTGCTTTCACTTATAAGTTATGGATTTGGTTATGTTTGATAACACGTTTGAACAACTGTATTTGTCTACCCATCTTATATGGAACATGTCTGATTGTAAATTGTGTTGTCTATCACTTATCTGTCGATGTGTTATCGACCAGGATTGTCAAGTGGAAAGACTGACTTTACTTCTATTTTTGAGCACGACAAACACGAACACTGCATTACATGTGTTCACATGCACGTCAATGTATTGTTCATGATTTAAGTTGATTTGATAAAACAAATGGGAAACTTTACCAGTTAGCAAATATAAAGAAGTGAAACTCCAGAAAATGCAGCAGTATTGAATTTATATCATACACACCTTCGTGGTCCTTTATTTATGGCAAGGAACCAATTGCCAAAACGGTACAGTACGGCACAAAACGAAACAACATATACACATAGTAGAATAAAGCTGGGGTCACCGCCTTGGAACGGTCAAAAACTAAATTGTTATTCAATTTTATTTTGTTTATAAATTTAACATTATGTTATTTCAACTAAATTTGAAATTTAATTCTACGAGCTAAATATATAATTTACAAGTTCGAAAAAAGTGAAATATTTGTTGGAAAAGTGGGCGGTTTGCAATGCCTTAACACATAAAAAACGGAAATGCTCTTAACTGACTGTAAATTGGCGGTGACTTAAGTTTAGTTTGTATTTAAACCGTTTGGCATTCCAGCACACGATTATGTATAGTTTACTGTATGATTGCGTCGAATTGTGATGCAATTTGAGAAAAGTATCTCGTTGAAGATGTTTTCATCAAAGAAGGTATTTGTATTTACCGTGTGTAAATCAGAGAATTAAATAAAGAGAAAAATCAGTTGAAACCCTATGTATAAACCAACCCTAAACGAGGCAGAAAGACGAACATATTTTATATGCATAAACTTTTGTCTTTCGTTTCTAACTTCAAACGCGGATATCTGTCCTTAAAAAGATAGCGTATGTACTGACATTTCTTATTTAGTCGTTGAACAACTCGCGTTTTACAGCACAAACTTAATCTTATCGCATTTGTGGAGTAATCGTCAAAACAAAAAGATCAATGGGCGAGTAACCACAGAACATACACATTAACACAATATACCCGGCTGCATTGAACAATGTTAATCATATAAATATACCATCTATTAATAACATCAAATAATAACAGTTTACTTACGAAATACGATGAAGTCTGGAAATCATTTCTTTTTGCCGTTATATAAAATAACTATGTTGAACACGACTTTTACCACCACTGATTTCAATACAAATGCGAAGTTTGCACACGATCACGTGAAAAAACACCCAGTCGCGTGACATAGCCTCGTGATCAGTAAGCTCTTTGCTGATTGGTAGACTGCATGACGCAAACTATTAAATGAAGGGTGGTTGTTTCACTGCGCTTACAGTGTGTAGAGGACCGAGTTGGAAACTGGGTTATCTGCTTTACGATTACGTGCACTAGTGTGGTCCGTGTTGCAATGTTATCGGCAAGGTTATAATATTCGGATCAAAATTTGGATGTCTAGATAAACACGAGAACGAGGTAAAAGATAAAGCTAAGATTATCACCTCAAATTTATGGGTTGTATAATGCCCGACATAACTATTTAATATCTGCAATCCATGTTGTATGTGTTTTATTCAACATTATGCAAAGCGAAACAATGCCTTAATAGTTTTTTTAACGAGATATTACATAAATGCATCTCTGAAAAGATACATATTTAGCCTTTAAAATACTGCACTTAAGTATATAACATGCATATGTGTACCATAACAGTTATACACAGTGGTACACAAAGCAGATCCCTTTTAACTCTGTAAATAATCAATGCGTTACACCGAATTCTTACATTTTCAAAAGAGCAGTACGACGTTTTGATTAAAGGGACACAGCATTGCAATAAACTTAAGTCCACATACTTAAATGAAACTCGATATAAGGAAATTATACATGGCATCTATAGTTAAATTCAAAACTTAATGTTGTAACTGAATATGACTTGCTAAAGTCAAATCGCATAAATTTGGTCCGAATTTAGCCGTGTGATTGCATCCTGTTATAACAATATAACGGTAAAATACATTATTATATTATGCTAAATTATTTGATATTAATGAAACGGAACATTTAGTTTGGTGATTTTCGGTTAATGGAAACAACTCAGGTATTGTAATTGCAACGTAAACCTCAATAGAAGTTCGCCCCATACTTCAAAGGATATACATGTTGACGGTTCAAAAGTTCAGGGAGAAAAACTTAATTTATAAACACAAAAGTATAGTTCGAAAAGCATAGTTATTTCAACATAACAACATAACAATGCGAGGAATATGTTCTTGTAAACATGACATGGTCTCCAGAGCGTACAAATTAATTTTTACATTAAAGATAAATTTCGCATAGTTGAAAAAAAGAGGCAAACACGTTGCACATATTGTTTGAAAAAATTAAATGCTGCTTTTTATCAGTGAGACTGTGCAATAAAAAAACAAGCAAATAGCTGCAAATCAATTGAATCCTCATGGAATCCACAGAAATCATCGTTTCGGTCATGTGTGTAAAAAATGAGATCGGTCAGATGTATTTAAAATTGTGGCACTCATTGTTTCGGTTCTTATCATTGCAAATTTGTTGGTGATTTTTATGTTTTAATATTTAAATAAAAAATAAGAGACAAAGTCATATTAAATATACTTGTTTATTGCTAATTATCTCCTCAACCCGTGACAGAGGCACAAATGATAATGGCTTTGTGTGTTTCGTGGCGAAGATGTACATAGTTATTTATTTGTATATGATTACACAGACATGAAAGAGTGTAGCAGTGTTGATGGGATAGAATTATACCACCATTTGATCAAACAATTACGCCAACGAGTGAGACGATGATGCTTTCCTACTTTGACTTTCTTGCGCCTAAATTGAATGTTAATCAGAAGGAGTTGCAGAAAGAAATGCTATGGTTGCCAAACAAATCGCCCTTCGCAAAGAGAATCTGACTGCATTATGATGTGTGATGATTATAAGTATACGGCATAGATTTCATAGAGCATATGTTAACAGAAGACGACAAAAAATTAATAACACGATTATTTGAGGATATAATTGCCATTCCGAAAATTTCTGAAGGGTTGATTTCCTCCCATAAGAGTAATAGAAAGAAAAGACTTTCAAGCCGTTATGAAAATCTGTAAAAATGGTGACAAAATATACATATAGTTTATTTTAAACATTTTTATATAACTGTGCTAATATGTATATCACATAAATGAACTAGAAGTATTGGCAAAATTGCAAAAGAATCGTGCAGAACATTTCTTTGTTAAAACATGATAAAGAAGAACATGAATTCCAAAAGGATCCGGTAGATTATGACTATGTTTAAAAAGGACGAGTTAATAATATGATTAATTGCAAAAAGGATAAATGTTCAAAAACGATAAAGAAGAAGTTGACATGCAAAAGGAGCAAGCAGAACATGACTATGTTCAAAAAGGATCAAAGAAGAACACGATGTATTGCAAAAGAAAGAAGCACATAAACATTTGCAAATGACTCCAAGAAGAACATCATTAATTGGAAAGGAGTGAAATACACAATAACAATTGGAAATGAATAAAAGACAATGATAAGTTGCCCAAGGATAAAATTATAACATGATAAAGCTCATAAGACTCATAAAAGATTTTTCGTATGAGGATAGACACAAAATAAAATTTATTTCATATTTAATACTGGACGTAGATATTTCAATGTTAAAAGAGGTTGTGTAGGGAACCAGATCGCGATTTTCGCAGATGTGAAACAAATTTGTGTTTGTGAAAAAAAAACACCAAACAATCCTTTATTCCACCGACAACTGCCGATCGGCTTATTATATATGTTTAGATTAATGATTTTTCAGTAACAACTTTAAAAATAATGCATGTTATGCCGTATGTAGAAGGAAACACTTTTAAGGACATGTTACGACATAAAAAATTGAAATATTAAAGATGATCTCGTCCTGTTTTGATAAAATATTCAAGCTGTTAACAATGAGTTTATGTGTTACACCAAATGTTAACATTTCCAAAACAAACATCGATGTCAAAAATAAACATGTTCTTGGTTATTTTGCTAGAAAAGTAGAAATTCCTATGAAATAAAGTCTCGATTTGTTTCCGTTTAACCCCCCCCCCCACCCCGAAAAAAACAAAAACCGGCGTACTTAGTTTAGTTTAAACCTATTTATTTAAGCTCGATTTCATCAAATGTCTAAAGCTTATTTGAAACACTCTCGATTTCGTTTCCTGGGACTAGAACCAGTACTTTGGAACGCTCCCACAGTGGGGATCGAACCCGTGACCTCCCGATCGATGGGCGGACACAGTATCCATTACGCCACGGCGACCTCTTACGGTAGCCGGCGTACTTTCGTTAATGAATGAAGAACATTTTTGCATTAAAATGTGGCGTCGCTATCTTAACTCTTCATCGGATAATTTATTCCTGTTCAAGAAGGTACCTAAGGATGGGGCGCATAGAGCTTCTCCGTAAATCCTGCTCCAGCCTTCAACGCCGTTTCAACCGTATGGACGATTTCCACTGCAGCCACTTCGCCGCCACTACTTGGCCCAGGTCCTCTTTAATCGATGCACAGTCTTCGTGCAATTTCTCCTCTTCCGCTTGACAATTCAACATGGATCTATTGCGCTATTGTAATATGGACAGTAACCGCCTCAGCTACTACCGCATGGCTTTCCCAGGTTTACCACCTCCGGTTCCTTCTCCACGTTCTGTGGCGAGCCAACTCTCCTTAAGCAGTTCCAATAAGCCATGGCAACCACGACCACTTCGTCAACTGTCGGGCGATTCTTTTTAAGAATGACACTCACAAAATTTAGTTCAATGTACACACCACTGACAACTGTTTATTTGCAAGAAATTCAAATCAACTGTCGATTTTGTAAAAAAACGAGGCAAGACAATTCAATGGTTAAATAATAAATAATGAGCCGAGCATAAGGATAAACCGTTTCCTTGCAAGCTCGATCTCTTTTGAGTATACAACAGAAAACTCTATATAAATTTCGTTATTTGCATCAAATACGTCATATACGAGTAAAAAAAATTGAATTTAGTTCAAATCATCAAAAAATATTTATAACCTCATTCTAGTTTTTTTTTTTTAAAAGACCTATCAAAACATTAATACAACATTGTGACATAAACGGTAGTGAACATCTCCCACCTGTTAAGTAAGTTGTTTGTACCGGTTATCGCACTTGCATGCAACTAAATGCATTATTTCCTTAAATGTTCTGAAAGTAACGGCAACGCAATTTATTAAAACAACAGCTTACCCTATTCATAAGTGTTTGGCTCTCTTTCCTAAGTTGCTTGGTGTGAAACTGTAGCGTTTTATAGCTAGCGTGGCCTGTGTACGTTACTAAATGCTTGGGACCATCTCTTTGAAAACAATCGTCACGCTTTCATTTCAGTGTTAACAGGAAATCACAGAGAAGGCATTGACATTTGATCAGCTAGATATGTCGACAGTTGTTACAACGATGTGTACCCATTGAGAGCATATTTCATGTAATTCTACTAAAGTGATTTTTCGTAATGAGCTATATTTCAAACTACTCTTGCATTTGAAAATTGCGAAGTGTTTAAAAACGTACAGTGCAACGTGCAGTGATTGCACTATAATAGACGTCCAATATGATAACGTCATAAAGAATACTGAATTTAACTCGTTGCGGTGAATTTCAAACAAATTATACATGGGAACAATAATAACTCTATTTCATATTGCACTTTCCAATTTTTGGTATTGTTGCTTGCGCATTTAAAAAAAAGAACTAAATATTGCCTGGATACGAGGAGTACACGTTGTAGATGTTAGCACAACTGCCATTGAGCATTAAGTAACTGTATACATGTAGTGTTTCTAAAGTTACGTGTACACGACGTATACAGTACGAGTTGCCGTTTTCCGTTACCAGTACTATTTGACATTTTGATGTTATGTCTGCTTGAATTTTGTATTGTGGTAAAATATTTATATTCAAACTACTTGTTAAAAGTATTTGTTAACACGAGAAGTTATACAAGCTCTATATAAAATACAATATAAAAAAAAGAATCACGATGATGAGTCCTAGATGCATTTGATAATATTGCACACCTGCTATGATACGGGACTCAATGACTAGACAGCACACCATTTCGATATCGTACAAACTCTTTGTTGCACACCTTTTTGTTAAGAACTCTACTTTCATGTATTTATCTACTTAATATAAAAATACAAAATTCGATAAACTATATACACATTTGTTGTTTTAAGATTTTTATTAAGGTTCTGTTAAAAATTGTGTTCGTCATTGACCATCTATGAATATATTGTGTTGTAATATGTGTGTACTCATGGGCTTAAAGGCTCATGTATGTTGAAATAAACTCTAAAACTGTGTGATAATGGTACACACCATAGCGGTATGGACTGTTTGGCTATTCACAACGTAATACCAGCTTGCACGCTTTGATCATGTTGAACAACACAAGCAACACCGATACAGACTCTATAATAATGTTGTTGTTTTTTTAAACACTGATACGGATTATTTGATAATGCTGTACAACACAACACTGCCACGGGCTCTATAACAACAACAACATAATAATAACCTTTATTGAGCTAAAATCACAAATACAGTGACACATGAGTATACAGTGACAATGCAACTTTTATAAAAAGTTATTAACAATTGTGACATGGTGTTTAACGTTATATAGAAAATAGAAGAGAAAAAAAAGAAGAAAAAAAGAAATGGAGATAAAATAAGATATGGGACATAAATATAGATTGAGTGGGGGAATGGTGATGTTGACCTGAGAAATGAACAATATATCCTTTGGCCTAAATAACCTGTTTGTTTACCTGGATTACTGAAATAGGCTATAGTTATGGGTTTTCCGTTTGGTTCTATTTAAAGCCTGGTGAATTTGATTGGTTAATTTATTTGTATCTACTGCAGTAGGGCGCTTCGCTGATATGTGTGTAAACCCTGAAATTAGGTCAGAAATGTGCGTTTTGTTTGTGTTTTCACTTTTGTTATCTGCAGAATATTCACGGAGAGTGATTAATTTATAGTTTGCGTATTAATTAAAGTGATGTGGAGATTTAAAATTTGTGGACTGTAATTGTCTGTGATTCAGACTGATGTGATTCACTGTGACTTAAAGTGATTCTACTTGGGATTACTTGGAGTGTTTAAATGACCAAATGTGAAATTCCACATTCACGTGACATTGACCGATGTTTTTTCACAACATTGTCAGGCCAGATAACCATGTCCATGTTTAAACTGTGTCAGTGACCATGTGATTCGTAAGTAAAACTTTATGTTATTGTGTCAGCAAGTAGCTGTATATAATAATGTACTAACATGTGTCAATTTGACCTACAGTAGTAAAATTGCATGACATGCAATACTGTGCATGTACTATTGCAAGTTTACACATGGCACATGAAGTCATATTTAGTCATAAAAGGTCAAAGGCATGGATGTGTTATGGGGTGGTGGAAGTCGTAGAAGTGTTGTAATAATTAGTGATTATAATGTGTCATTGATTTGAAACATATCATTGAGTTTTTCAGCAAGGTTAACATTAGACTTGAGATACATACATGTACATTGCGTATCATTTGGCTAGTGCAAGGTTTAAAATGTAAATCACAATTTGCTAACAACAATTATAAGTAAATAAGCAGTGTGTGACATTGATAATGGTTGCAAAATTGGAAAAATATGCATAAACAAATATATTAAACATGTGTATTGATCAATGAAGTAAAGTAAAGTATGTACTATGAAGTACAATATGTAAGATTTGCATTCATCTTATAAAATATTAATTGATCAATTGGAACAAAATGCAAAAAGTACCGTATAAGACAAGATTGTGTTCTCTGCTTAAATAAACTAATCAACGTGTAAATGTTTAAAGTAATATTTGTTATGGATGTGAATTAGTTTTATCAAATGTGATTGTAGAAATACATAAAGAAAATAAACATATACGCCAAGCTAAACTATTCAACGGGTTAATTTAAATTTTTTTTTTTTTATGAATTTGCATAAATTTTTAAAATCTTTTAAGGACCTTGTTGTCAACAAATCTTTAAAATTTAGCGTATTTGTTCTACAGAAGTATTATCTTTTTATAAATTTCTTTCTGTGTTCACTGAAAAAAGGGCATATAAGCATGTAGTGAAATTCGTCCGCCACATCGCTGCATGTACAATGAGGGCATGTTCTCTCAATAATGTCTTGACCGGTCCATCTACCTGTCTCATAAGGAAAAAAGTGATTGCAAGTTCTAAGTTAAATAAATAATGATGATTCATATTTCGTTAATGTGATTAAATATTTCTCTAATTTGATCTTATCCTTAAATATTGAATAGTTTAAGCCTTTTGTTGAAGTATGCCAGGTTTGCTGGTATTGAACAAGTAATATGCCTTTTATATTGAACTTTATATTTTTATTTTGGATTTGATCTTGATTTAACCAGATATCATTTCTGCCAGTTTGTGTGAAGATGTTTTTTTACATTATTTACATATTTAGATTGGAAGTTAGGTAGGTTTAACATGTATTTATATATGAGATAGGCTATTTTTTCCTGTTTCATAATAATGTTGTATAACACAACACTGATATTATTTCTATGATAATGATGTACAACACAGCACCGACATGGACTCTATGACAATGTTAAACAAGACACATAACTGAACGGGTGAGTCGGTGTTCAACAACTATAAGGGGTGGGGGAAGTGTCATGAAAACTAACAGTTGATGGTTTCACAAAACTGATAGAATATTTGTAATCAACAGAAAGTAGCTGTATCAACATCAAAGGCATTGTGGATTATATTAGATGGATTCCTAACAGGGAGTTCTTGCTTGTCAGCATTCATAAACTATATAAGTCCAAGTGTCCAATAAAAACATTTTGTGATATAATAATTGACAAATTAACATTGTAAGGAATCACGTCGAACATACATTTTCTTCAATTTGAACATGTTAAGAGTTTGGCATATTTGTTACGCCGCCCATGTTAATTCCGTCAACCTAAGATAGGACTATATTGATAGAGTTGTGTAAAATAAACGTCACACTTACAATAAACTCTAGGGATAATGTTATTTTTTATATATATACAAAGCTTTTGTAGGCCATAAGGCCTTATGCGACAGAGCCCATCGGACCAGAGCTTACTCGACGTCAGACGTCCCGATGATATGGCATCGGAAGCTTTTAAATTAAACGTTGACATTTCGTCTAATGACGACGTCGACGTAGGTGACGTGAGTAAAGGGGATTTGGATCCGGATGATATGAGGGTGTTCGTTTTGAAAATTGTTGCATTTAAATTTTACCTATTGCAACATCATCCGTTACTTAGGAAAATCGTATTTGAAATCCTTCATGAGAGAAAAACAAATCGATAATAATTATCATAGATAAAAACTGTGTTTATATTCAATACTTGAAATGGAGAAAAATCATCGTTTTATACTTAAATAAGAACAAATTCAAGACAAAATAAACGTTTAATGGACCAGGCGAAGGTTTGAGAGTTGTTTCTGTTTTACACCTGATCGAGCCGTTCAAAGATGAATCCTGTATAAGTAACGTCAGTGGTGAAGTGATGGGTTCGCATACATTTTGTTTTCATAGCATAAAACAAAGAAGCGTGACCGTATTTAATTCTTTATATACCAATCAATTTGGAAAAAAATATAACTCAAATAATTTATACATAAACAAATTATACAGGTTTTTACTGTCCTTGATTATTCTTTATTTACTTAAGATTTATCAATATATAATGTAATACCTTATTACTATGCATATCTTTGTTACATGATTTTAGATTTTAGAACATAGCATCTAATATTTCTTAGTTATTATCCATAATTGATGGACCTTTCGTTGCTTAATGGCACTGTGTTCATTTCTCCGTATGAATGATGTAACACATACAATTACATGTTATCGCATTTTTCTATTGTTTGTTAGTGACAACATGTACGATTGCTTTCCAGGCGGAGTTAAAGCGTTTGTTTTCTCAGTCATAAGTTTGCAAAACGCGAAATATGAGGCGGGACAACCTGCATATTTTAAAGCGTCGCAGAGGCCGGAAACAAACACACAGACGGTTTTCTGTGCAAGCAGCTTTTCATAACAAACACAAACTTCCGATGACAGTCGAAATGAGTGTCACGAAATGTGACGCTGTGCTGTTACATACATAATGGTTGTGTCAAACCTTCAATGTACAAGTGATTTTAGCCTGTGTTGTGCTTACCTCACCAACGTGAACACGGCGGTTTTTGCATCGCAATTCTAGTTCGTGGCCTTAGACGCCTTTTGTAAGCCACCATGTCGTAAGTAAATCGTATTTTGCTACTCTTAACTCTTTGATAATATAATGTGCATTTCTCTGTAATATGTGGCTAAGTAACTAGATTCTTAAGAGTTTTATATTGTGTTTCGTACCTGCAATTCGAACATAGAAAAATATACCTTTTTCATACAAATATCACTTTGGTAAGGTTGATTTTAATTATCATTTTAGTTATTATTTTTACATTTATGTGATATTGCGAGATCTTATAACTATTATTGTAAAATAAATAGACCCTTAACGTTTAGCTTTATATGGTTTAATAATATATCATTCCCATTCTCGGTAGTATTAAACATTTTTCCATGGAATACATAGTGATGAAGTTAGAACACCTCTCGTCATTATTAAATGGACTTGTAAACTATCTGCAATTCAAGGGAGAATAAACCGTGTTATTTAAATTGGCGCATTCTCATAAATGATACTGATTGTAGTGAATGAACGTGTTACAATAATTTATTATTATTATATGTATATTATTAAAACGTTTGCCTGACGTTATGTGTTGACTTTAATATTGTGTTTCGTGAAATCGATATCATGTTTTTTAAGGGAAATAACACCATGTCAGCATTAAAAAAAAACACGTTCTGAGTTGTCGTTCTTAGAACAATGATCAATGTTAAAAAGATTATCGTAATTTCAATAGGTGCACTTTCAACAGAAAGTCTCATGCGATGGGCGATGCAATAACAAGATGACAGAGTTGTTCCCGCTTGAATGTTAGTGAGAGTTAGTTAATGTGTAATAATGTACTTTGTTCTGTCGCGATGAATTGATAATTTTGCTGAGTAGTATTTCTTTAAGGTACAGGTGTCGTACACGTTTCTAACAATAACAATGTCATTCACGCGTGTGTAGGTAATGTGTGAGACATAGATAAATAAATCAATATGTTTGTTTTATTATGCCCATATTTTCTAAACGGAAAACCTTCGCCATTTCAATATGTTTTCGGAATGTTAAAAACGGGGGTAAATTAAATATTTAAATAGAACATGCATTTATAATACGATGAAACTCGAATACTGTTTGCTTAATTCAATTAAATAGATATACATATCGCAATATTATTTTATATTATTTTACGTGAATGCTCACAGAAGCACGCATGCTCCCGTGCACATGATGAGATGTCACAGGAATCATTCAAGGATCATGTATAATATCACAGTATCAGATACGTTACTGCATACGTCCTTAGAACTGATACGTTAAACGTCATAAGACCCGTTATAGTACGATGATTAGACTCGTCATGTACATACATGTTATGTTACACCGTATAAGGTCCTTTATTATATCACGTGTCATTAGACCCGTTACGATAGTACTTTAAACATCTTCACAACCGTAACGTTTATTAGTTATTAGATACATTATTTTCCCCGTATTCAGACCCGATTTGTTACCATACATAAGACCCGTTATATTGTACATCATTATGCCCATTATGTTATACGGTATTATATCCGTTAAATTACACGGTATTAGTCCTTTTGCATTACACGTCAATAGAAACGTGTACGTAGCACATCAATAGACCCGAGATGTTATTGATGGAATTAATTATTGTCATATTAAAGGGACCTTTTCACGTTTTGGTAAATTGACAAAATTAAAAAAAAACAATGTTAAGCATATTTATAATGTTCAATAGCACGCGTCCTGTGTTAAACTCTCTAACCCTAGGATTGTTGGACAATGGTTTCAAACTCGTGCTATATATGACACCCAAATAGAGTGTTCTTTAATTGGTTAACGTTTAAAAAAAGTCCCTGCTTTCATATGAAAAAAAATACATTTTAGATTTTTATATTTCGTATACTGTTGTCTCAGAGATGTGCATACAGTTCCATCCGGTCAAGTACTTGTGACTGCAAAATTGTCAAACAGTTTGATAGTGTTATCGTTTACTAATATCTCGATTTAATACATATCACATGACACTATTTCAGATCGCACATCTTGGGCGACGGGTTTAACAAGCGACAAATTGTCTCATGACGATGAACAATTGTAGAGAGTAAATTTATTATTGCACGATGAATAACAAAGTCACAGTGCGGAAAAGCTAGGATAAACTGAACTTACCTGTTTGATGTTTGAAATGAATGTTACAAATTAATGGCCGTCTATTTGATAACCAGTAAATACAAAGTGCGTATGTACGTCCAATGCAGTCTTATAACATTGTAAAAGAAAACAACCATTTGAAAATGAAGTTTTAATTTCAAAGATAAATGGAAAACAAACACAAATAGCCAGGAACACTTTAATGTACTGTTAATGAAAATGCTAAGATATTTAAAAATAATTTTACTGCTAGGTGTATACAATCATAAACTATATATGTTAAATTATGAAATGAAAGCAGACAGTTCTAGTAATTTTATTTAAAAACACACTTTGAGTGTCTTTTGAGTATGATGAATATCTTTTAAATGAGATGTATTGATTTTTTTTACTGTGTATTTACACTTAAGATCTCTAGAGAAAGAGAAACAAATGGCACAATTAGATTTCTATAAAATGATGAAAATATGTAGATTAGATGCAACTTTACTTATACATAAAACGATTTTGATGTGCTGATGTGAGCTTAAGTCATGACGAATCTGGTACTTCAGAGTATGGTGGCATCTTCGCCCGCTCTATTTCATTCCCATTGTATGCGTTCTTCCCATGTTAATAATATCCGATGTCGATAGATTTGACCCACTGGGAGGCATCTCCGTGTAACGGCTGCATCAGCTCGTATGCCGCTCTGCAGATCTAGGGGGGGCAACAGAAGCATAAGGGGAGGTAATTTCAACAAGAGATGAACTGTTTACAGGGTTTAATAGATGCGAATTTATCATTAATTACTTTTTAGGCAAATCAGCAATAGATGGAAGAGGAACGTAAATACGAGATGAGATGTTTGCACAGTTTTATGCACGCAGTTTTTTAGCACAGGAAAAAGAGCAATCATAATATGAGAACATTTAACTAAGATTACCAACTTGTCACAAAATACGCCCGTTTAAAGATCTGGGTTACATTGACCTGTTAAGGATGTTGCATTGTTTTATAAAAATAATAACAATCAAAATAATGGAGACAGCAAAAAACATGGATATGTCAAACATATTTATCTAACTTTATACAAATAATTCTGCGAAACTCATGTTAGGTATGCATGACATTCTGCTAACAGTCAGCGCGAAACGTTTATCGAATCTCAGTTTGTTAAGTAGAAACAGTGACACAATTTTAAGTAAAGGTGACCTTCACCGTGATCCAAAGGACCACAATTTTGCATTCCAAACTAGGTCGGCATGTTTTAAGCAACCAAAGCACATACATGCAACACATTTCTTGCAAAACAAAATACAAGTTATCGAGCGAAAACAGGTTTTATTTTCATAGTAACTGTGACCTTAACCAGCTTCTCCAAATATAATTAAAAGCTAGGTATGTATGTTAGCTACCTTAACACAGCAGTTTAGCTTAATACTTCCATCCAACTCAAGTAATGAGAATAAACTGTTTCACTATATTGATCAACCGTGACCTTTACCATCAGCCATCATAACCTAGGCCTACATTGAAGAAACTTATACAAAAATTGCCAGTTCAATACCTACATCAAAACTCGAGTTATTTAGAGGAAACTTCTTTTTTTATATTTTTAGTAAAAGTGACCTTAACCATAAACGTGACTGGCCCCAATGCAATCTAAAGCTAGGTCTGCAGCTATGTTATCTATAAACACAAGTTNTTTTTTTTATTAAAAGTGACCTTAACCATAAACGTGACTGGTCCCAAATGCAATCCAAAGCTAGGTCTGCAGCTATGTTATCTATAAACACAATTTTTATGTAACACTTTGTTCAAAACTTAAGTTATTAAGTGTGACATTTACCTTGTTCCATCTCACATAAACACAACAGTTGAATGCGATAATTGTATCTAAAATGTAGTGTTTAGAATATACAAAGCTTAAGTAAAAGTGAATTTGACAAGACGACCCCCAAATTTAGTCCTGATCCTCGAGTTCACTGTATCTTAAGTTTTATCAAGACTGGTTAATGCAAACTAAAGTTATTGCGCGGAAACAACTTGACAGGGAGCAGACCATATAATTTGGGCAAATTTAGGATAATTCCAGGTCATTCTTGAAGAGCTTCATGCGATCTGACTGGTTATTAAACGTTGCATAGATATAATGTCTATAAACATTATCACAAAGTTTCATGCAGTTCCATTTAAACTTTTTGAAAATATTGAGCGGACGTCATTTTACTGGATGCCGCACGGCCGCCTCACACCTCCAAGCACAGGTTATTGCCGCTTTATTTTCAAACGGGCGACGTACAACTGATGTTTGGGGAACAGCTTGTTTCCTAGTTTAAAGTGTTTATCTTGTATCAAGTATTTTTTTAATATGTCGAGCTTCCCTTAATCGATCACCCAGAAATCATATTGTTAGTGGATATTAATTTCCATACAAAAGATATTTGAAAAGTTTAAATGTTTGCAATTGTCTGTATCACTTGAGCCTCGTTCTAGGAAAATTGGGCTTAATGCGTGTGCGTAAATCGTCATCCCAGAGTAGCTTGTGCATTGCGCACAGTCTAATCAGGGGCGACACGCTCAGACTACATTGGATTTTCGTTTAGAAGAGACTACCTTTAAAAAATGTCCATACAAGCGGAACGTGTTGGTCCCTTATTAACCTATACGGACAGCACCGGCTAATCTGGGACTGCACTTTACTCACATCCATTCAGTCGAGTCTTCCCAGAACGACGCTCAATACATTCTCAATTGATTGTCAGGACCCGGCCTTTTTTCAGCTTATGTCTCATTAGATGGACAATTTTCATGACATTTTGAATTTATATTTATATTGCTTGCCGAAAATTAATCATATTATTGATGTGAATTATTTACGAATTTCGCCTTTTTATACTTTAAATCCTTCATTAAGTCGTGTTACAAGTTTTACACAGGTATGATAGAGACAACACAAACAACTTGTATGAAAATAATGAGCTGAACTGAAGGTCCGTCTGATTGCAAGTTTAGGTATGTTCGCATTTTTTTTAAATGATTTGGACAATCACTTCTGTTTTAGGAACCGCTAAATATCATACTTATGCCGGGGTCATTTTTTATTTAACATTGACATAAAACCATCATTTATCAAAAGATAATGCACTCTTTCAGAAAATTACATAAATATTTTACGTATATAATTTGATGAAGATAATATATTAACTGGTATGTCGATTTAAATGTTCATGAAGTAAGGGGAAGATCCGATTAAAACTGTTGCACTTAAAATGAACAAGTAACAATCCATATAGAAGAGTAACAATGTTTGCAGTAACACCTACATTAGATGAGAAGGTACAGACGACATAATCACATCGCGATAGCAGGTAAATGTCGAGAATAATGCCACGTAAGGAGGTTTCCGTGTTGCGACTTTCGGCGTCTTCCCTGCATTCTTTGAGACCTCGTTGTCACTCACAAAAGTGTAGTTGGGATAAATGCACATTATAAGAAATATATAATAAAGCCGCGCTCGACTCTTTCGGACTCAGGGTCGAAACTTCCGCTTGTATTGCATTTTTCTTTTAAACACGTATCAACTTAGCAACACTTAGTATCAACTTAGCGAAATGCTAGTTCCAGTCGGAAAGTGGCGTAAAAGATTAGCCTGTGCGGACCGCACAGGCTAATGCGGGACGAAACTTTACGCCCCTGCATTGAGTCCAGTTTTCTCAGAGAGCGGCTTATATTATAATTAACTGTGTTTTTTGTACGAAACAGTGTTGTAATTGAATACAATTGATTGTACAGTGCATTTAAAAATGAGAAAACACATGTTTTTGCTTTAAATTAAAATGTTTAACTAATGTTATCGCAGTTAGAAATGTCGTATGAAAATATAAAATGCAGTTTTATTTTAAGTTACATTCCTATGTTTTAACAAGCAGACTTTAGAACCTACAGAACATTTACCAAACACATTAGAAATTGTTCTTAGTTTCAAAAAAATAAACATTAAACTCAGTTGCTCTGTGTTTAAAATTCGGAAATAATATGTTTTCTATAACTCTAGACCCACTTTGCTTAAGTATATTATAGTTCCACAACAACGTTGACACTTTTTAATTTTAGCCATTAAAACGTTTATTAACACTCACTTCTTTTTCGCCTCATGCAAGACCCCCGGATCATCGGACGCTATGTACACTTTACGCTGGACACGGGAATGCTGCTTCTCGTAGATATTGAACCATTCTATGACATGACGCATATATTCATCAACGCTGTGAAACTTGGCCTCCGTACCGACCTTGTCTGTCCGTCTCACCTGCACCCTGTAATTCAGTATGGATATCCAATATTGTGTATTACATACACGAGGTATTATATATGACAGGTTATACTTCATATTTTAACCTAGGTATGTAAGCACTACTTAGCGAACCGCTATGCTACTGTCATTTCTGAAAAATCAATACAATCAAGTCACATTGACAAAGTATTAAAAAACATGTTTTGAAACACAATATCAATTTGGATTTTTCAACAGGACCAAAGGCCCTAAGGCGATCATAGTAACTCCAAGGAGATAAACTGATCAGAACGTGTAGTGTTCACAAGGTTTCATTATAGACATGTAAGGAAAAATGCACTGTTTGTCAATGGACGGAACCAGTTTTGATTTCTGCAGATATATCATTTGAACAAATGGTCTGAGCAAGTTTCAAGATGATTTGACAAAACAATGTTACTTCTTTAGTGTCGAAAAGGTTTTGCCATATTAAGTAAACTGCCCCCTCTCCCCTGTCAGTAACAGTGTTCAATGTACCAGAACCATTTATCATTACAAAACGTCGTGCCAAGTGTCGTAATGTTTTGGTAAACATGCTACTTCAAAAGTGTTCATTAGGTTTCACATATGCCATATTAAGCAAACTTTAACGGCCCTTTGCGGCTTTGTTTTTTAATGGACTCGAACATTTTCTGAGATCGGCTGAGATATGCTTGGGACAAATCTCCAGTAAAGTTTGTTAAGCAGTTTACTCAGCATGTGACTTATAGGGTATTCACACGGATTCGCTATAGCGATATATGGCAAACCATCTGGTGGCTATGTTTTTTTCAACGGACCGGAATCATTTTCGAAGTCGGCCGAGATCATTACAACACATCTTCTGAACAAGTTCCATAATGATTAGGAAAACATAGACTTTAAGCGTCCATACCCCTGGCGGACATTTTTATCAACCGAACGGAACTATTGCGGATCCAATTAAATTTCACGAAATGACCTAGTTTTTAACTCCACGTGAACCAGCTTAAACTTAGCAGATATATGCTATTATTACTTTTCATCGGACTTAATAATAAGCGTGACGAAAAACGTATAATAATGCACACAATAATTATTCAATGTAAACTTTTAGAACATCGAGTTCCGCCTAACCAACAATAGGATTGGTAAAGTTCAGCTTTCCTTTGCTTTCATTAAGGAACTTTTTGCAACATGGCGTTTGGTCTGGTCACGTAGGTCACAACTTGACCGATCCACCAAGCCGGGGGGTAGCCATGAACACGTGTCAAGTTGTCAGCGATGTCTTCCGGTATCGCTAGCGGTAAAAAACGTGTGCGCAAAGACAAATCAGCCAACTCCGGAAGCTCTATGACTTGCGCATGATCCGTCATCGAATTCGCTGTAAAATTAACATAAAAGCAGTCTATTACAACAATTAGATTTAATTAATTATTATTTTTCAATTTATGAAATTAACACGTCTATAAACGACATTCTTTTACAATTTAAATTATAAATCTGATAGTGAACTTGTTAAAGATTCTTATATAAAACACTGTTTTATTCGGAATTGTTTTTGTTTGGATACCCAGAATAAAATCGCTTTTGAAAATACTCATCTACTAATGTGAACTAGACTAAGTAGTACATTGGTGGAGCAACCTTTTTAAATGATAAAATGTATTGCAAACGTGTATATTCTAGTTCAGTGTACTAACGTCCCCATTTCGAAGTATTCTGACCGCCGGTGAAGTGGCACGTCTTGCTGATTGACAGGAATACAGACTTCCAGCCCTTTGGTGCGTATCCCCACCCCTCACTCTTCAGGATGAGTGTGCGCTGGGTGGCATACGCCATGAACAGGCAGTAGGTCACATGATGCATCTGACTTCCATAGCTTTGACCATCAATTAACATTTTGCAGAAAATTTTCTTGGCCTTGTCACAATCAGAAGGATTCTGAGAAGCAAACATAAACACATCATGTTATCCTTAGGTTGACAATCAATATTTATAAACTTACATGCCGAAATGTTTTGGTTGGTAATAAGGCCAAATACCCTAAGGCACTCAGCTGACACTCCAAGGAACTGAAGGTGTAGGATTCACAAGGTTTCACTATAGAAAAATAAGGAAAAAAGGGCCACTATCCTCGGTAGCCATGTTTTTTAATTGACAAGAACGATGTTTGAACTCGTCCGACACACAATTAAAACTAATGGTCAGAGCAAGTTTCAAGATAATTGAGCAAAACATGAGACTTCACATGGTTTCAGAAATATCAGGACAACTGCCCCTCCCATATGTATATATGAAATATGATTTGAACAAATGTTCTGAAAAAGTTTCATTGGCAAACAATATTACGAAACTGCTTCGCCACCTGACGGCGATGTTGTTTAACTGACTAGAACAGATATGCAGGGTAAGTTTTATAATGATTGGGCTAAAATATCTGATATCTTGGGTGTTCACAAGACTTTACTTTACCCATATACGCAAAATTGACCCGCCGCCCTAAAACACTAATTATCTGAGCACATTTCATGAACATAGGCCCACCAAATATAACTTAAAGATTGTTAACAAGCTTTAACTGTAGCCATATAAGGAAAACTGCCACGCCCCCTGGAATCCGCCATTCGTTTCAGCGGACAGAAACCTTTTTGAAAATCAGCTGAGATATCATTAGAACAAATTTATCAGCAAGTTTTATGATGGTTATGCCACAAGCTTTTAGAGTGTTCACAAGTTTGTTATTTTTTATTTGACCTAGATACGTTTGGAAACCACTTGACCAAGTTTTGAACTCGGCCGATGGACGAATTTCCAACCACGTTTCGTGAAGATTGGACAACACAATCAGTGTTCACATGGTGAACGTTGACGACGGATGACGCAAAACGAACGATGGCCAAAAGGAATTCACAAACGTTAACCATAGGCATATTTTGCTCAAGTAAGCTGAAAGGAAAAAAACAAATTGGTCAATGATGGGATATACCAAACAACTCTTACATGACATACAAGCAATATGTAGTAGTTATTGAACGTTTATTTCGCGTATTTTAAATACATGTTTGTGTAAATAACTTTCATGATACAAATCGTAATTTCCCTTATATGTACTGCAAATAAGCCGTAACATATTTTATTAAATCACACGTGAGAACATGCAGTTTTTAAGCATACATTTTCTAATACGGAATTATTGCTAGTAAGCCTGTAAGACCATCATATACAACGGATTAATTATACATTGGAACAATATGTAATGTTGACGTTAATACGTATCATAATGTCATAACCCAGAGCTAAAGGTTTGGAATGTAAGCATTATGCCAAGACAAATGCTTATTTTCAATGACATAAAATGAATTCATACCTTCAGACCAAAATGACTTTTACAAACTGTTAAATAAGGAGTGTCTTGGGGACGTGTTTAATCCGAACTTTAAGCTTGTGTAGTATTTTCCGTTTTAAGGAAGTCATTTTTTAAACAAATATCCGTTCACGATGGAAAGCACGATCCTATATCAGGCTATGAACTGGGTAATCATAGATAAGTCTATGTATTGCACACACTGGCTCATGCGATATCAGGCTATGCAGCACGCACTGACAAATCGTTTTTCAGGGTTTGCAGTATGCACTGGCTAATCCTACATTATGCTTTGCAGCACATACTCACTAATTCTAGATCAGGCAATTTAGCACGCACTGACTAATCATAGATCATGTTATGCAGCACGCGCTGGCTAGTCATAGATCATGTTATGTAGCACGCACTGACTGAGCATAGATCATGTTATGTAGCAAGCACTGAATCATCATAGATCATGTTATGTAGCACGCACTGACTAAGCATTGATCATGTTATGTAGCATGCATCAACTAATCCTAGATCAGGTTATGTAGCACGCACTGACTAATCATAGATCATGTTATGTAGCACGCACTGACTAATCATAGATCAGATTATGTAGCACGCACTGACTAATCATAGATCATCCTAATCATAGATCAGGCTATGTAACACGAATTGACTAATCCAAGATCAGGTTATGTAGCACGCACTGAAATATTATACACCAGACTTTTTAGTACGCGCTGAATAATAATAATCAGGCTATGTAGCACGCGCTGACTAATCCAAGATCAGGCTTTGTAGCACGCACTGACTAATCCAAGATCAGGTATAAAACATGTACTGACTAATCCAATATCAGGTATGTAGCACGCTCTGACTAATCCAAGTTCAGGGAATGTAGCACGCACTGACTAATAAAATATCAGACTATGTAGAACGCACTGGATAATTCTAGATCAGACTATGTATAACGAACTGAATAATCCACGATCATGTCACACGCATTGACTAATACTAGATCAAGTTATGTAGAACATACTGACTAATCTAAGATCAAGTTATTTAGCACGTACTGACTTATCTAATATCAGGCTATGTAGAACGCACTGACTAATCCACGATCTGGCTATGGCGCACGCATTGACTAATACTAGATTAGGCTATGTAGAACATACTGACTAATATAAGATAAAGCTATTTAGCACGCACTGACCAATAAAATATCAGACTATGTAGAACGCACTGGATAATTCTATATCAGGTTATGTCGCACGCATTGACTAATACTTTATCAGGCTATGTAGAACATACTGACTTATCTAAGATCAAGCTATGTAACACGCACTGACTAATCTAATATCATGCTATGTAGAACGCACTGACTAATCCAAGACCGGACTATGTAGAACGCACTGAATAAGTCTAGAGCATACTATTTATAACGTACTGACTAATCCAAGATCAGGTATGTAGCATGCTCTTACTAATCGACGATCAAGCTAAGATCATGCAGTATCTAATTCAAGATCATGCTTTGTAGCATTTATACTAGAAAAAACTATGTAACACGCACTTACTTATTCTAGATCATGCTATGCAGCACGCACTAACAAATCTAAGATCAGGCTGTGTAGAAGAAACTAACTATTCCAAGATCAGGCTTTGTAGCACGGACTAACTAATCAGGCTTAGCTGTACACACTGACTATTCCTAGATCACGCTATGGAGCATGCACTGAATAATCCTTTATCAGACTATCAGAACGCAATAGACCAGTATGTACCGTCTGCAAGGTTAAATGTAAAAAGCAATTTGTATTATTTAATCTTTGTCCCCACCTTAAATGAAGTCTCTTATTACCATAAAACCATGGATGGCACGTTGCTGGATGCACATGCAATAACCCAAGTCGAGCTACCATATGCGCCTCGTTCTGAACAAAATGAGCTTAATGCATTTGCATGACATATCATCCGAGATCAGCATGTGCAGATTGTGCACTGGCTAATCAGGGACGACACTTTTTGCTTTTATAGAATTGTTCATTCAAAGCAAGTCTATTTTAAACAAAAAGTCAGTTAATCTTCTCCATGATTAGCCTGGGGCAACACTTTACGCACATGCATTAAGCCCCGCTATTTCAGAGAAAGGCTCATATAAACCGCCAAATCACATGAATATACTCAAGTCTTCTCTGTATGAGGTTAGTTAGTCGGAGGTTTTCCCGCTTGCGCCACTCACCAGCACCATCCACCGCGTTGGCCAGACGGCTCTGGTCACTCTTCAACTTCCTGTCGGGAATATGGGTATGATATTTGTGTCGTGTTCTGAGAAAACTGGGCATAATGCTTGTGCGTAAATTGCCATCCTAGATTAGCCTGTGCAGTCCGCACAGGCTAATCATGGACGACAATAAAATGTGTCTCTTCTAAGCGAAAATCCAGTTAAGGCTGAAAGTGTCGTCCCTGATTAGCCTGTGCGGACTGCACAGGCTAATCCGGGACGACACTCTACGCACATGCATTTTGCCCAGTTTTCTCAGAACACGACACATATTTGTGTTAAGGTCTATCATGATTAGACACATGTTAAAGATGTTAACATATAGCATTGGTATATAATGATCTGACATAATTACAAATGATTTAACATATATAGTAAGTATGTCATGATTTGTTACAACTATACTGATGATTTGACATCATAAACATAATCAGAAATTTGCATAAAACGATTTGGCGTACGAGGCTTTCCATATTTGAACTACATGTTTTGTATAACATAAAGCTATTGTTTTATGAGTTGTTCCTGAATTTGTATCGATGCCGAAATGATATATATACCATGCAAACATACAGTCGAACTAAAACCACAATATAGATGGTGATGGAATTTGTACTCTTCGACTGTATACCTTTTAGAGCATCTATACTGTTTGTCTGATTTCTGATTGCGAAAGCCTAAACAAATAATTGTGCGTATCATGATAAGTTATAACTGAGCTTCCAAGACCGATAACAAGGTTTTTCTATGATTTTACCGGGTGACTTAGTTTTTTACCCTACTTTACGCAGATAAAAACTGGGCCTAGCCACTAAGATATTTTCAGATAAATCTGAACAATTTTCTATCAATATTGAGTCGTAAATGTTGCTTATAGAATGAGTCTAGAGTTCCAGTATCTAATACAGTTCTCGATTTATGGACTAAATGTAAGAGTAAACCCTTTAACTTTGAACATATTCCGATATTGTGTTGTCTTTAACATAACCGATGAAATAATTTCATAACAAATATATATTTTTTTACTAAACTGTTTATATATTTACTTTTTGAGACTAAAACTGTTAGCGTAATAAATATGCCAAATCAACGTGTAAAAAATGGCATAACTCATACATCCATGATGATAAGATATTAGTACACTTATGACTTATATAATTATTACCCTAGACAGCCCATTTCTTTTACTCCAACAACGTGAGCAAACAACATCACAGAACACTAGACGTAGGTTTCCGTAGGTCTCGGATGCCCCACAAATTCCGATTATGTTTGCGAATCCATCATACTGTGGAAACAATGAACCAACATAAGGAGGTTCGCCAGTCCACATGGTGGTTAATACGTATGTACAGTCTTAGCCCTTCAACAGCAATACCTGTAAGCAGCATACGACACAAATTAAAACATTTATTTTATTTCCTTCTGTTGTGCAGAACAAAGCTGAACGAAAATATGAGTCTATCATAGGTTGGGTAGTACCACTCAGTGGGGGGGGGGGGGGAAAA